>JAPMOB010234298.1:0-41898 GCA_029875015.1 Lepomis gibbosus | reverse complement strand
TTACAGAGTTACCCAAAGTTTCTTCTGCTACAGAGTTATTCACTTTAGAGATATTTAATTCATCCAAGGAAGGTTCAAATCAAGGGCAACTGTACTTGACAACTGGACAACTTGATGTTGTCGGCATCTCAGGTTAAACTTTAGGTGGTTTCTATTCTCTGCAATTGTCCTGACTATCCTTTCAATCACCATTCTGAGGGTGTTCATCCCAAAATGCTGTTGTCTGTGAAGCTTCTCAGTCATCCAGGTTAAAGTTATCCAAGGTAGATTAAGGTTAACTGGATACTCGTGGTCACACTACTGGGTGTAAAATACATGGTGATCAGTATCTCTACAATTAAATATTTGACTAAATGCAAACCACCTGCCTTTAAGTTGTAAAAACCTCACAGACAACAACAACTGTTTTGTCATGAACCATTGTGATTGACAATGACTAAATACACTAGCTGTCATACGCAATCTTTTTACGCATAGCCAAATCCAATATTCAGCAGACTATGCCACTGAAGGCCCAACCCATGAGAGGCTGCCCCAGAACTGGCAACAGGCCTGTTGCCTGACAGCTGGAGATTGTCAGCAGTACACAGCAAGCACAGCAGTGCTATGAGTCGGTGCCTTTTATCACTGTTGCCCATGAAGCCCTCAGGCCTGAACTTATTCTATCACTGCTACCAGAAAACAGAGGGGAATGGACTTCAGTCCAGAAAGTCAGGCGATCCTAAAAGCTGGTACCAGCAGATGAAGCAGTTGGTGTGGGGACCACTGTGGTAAAACCGAGGCAGGAGGAACCATGTTAAGAGAGGAAGATAAGGCCATCCTTGACCAAAAGTTTTAGTTTTTTGTTGCAAATGTATGCCAGGTTGGGGTATGATAACCATTTGTGGGTTTGCCCCAAACAAGTAACATGCAAATTAAAGTGTGCTGCAGAGGAGATGGGGAAAACCTATGTGAAAGACTCAATGCTCTATATTTGAAGCAGAAGAAAAAAACTATCCTCTCTTGTGGTTGTTTAAAGTGTTTGGGATTTTTAATGAAATCACAATTTTGAGGGTACTATAGTTAACTTAAACCAGCAAATCAGTCAGTCATTGTTCACGGCACATTACAAACACATATTTCATACTTACTTGAGTTTGAAATAAAAAAGAAGAAAACCTGTTAGGTTAATAAGCTCTATACGAGCAGAATTACTACCATCAACACTTCATTGAAAACATTGTTAAAAGTATTAGGTATTTCTCTCCAAACAAGTCATACTTGTGTCTTATGTGCAAACAATTCAGACTTGTGTGCTTTTTAGCTGCTTATTCAACGCATTCTCACGCCCAACTGAGGTTGGCTTTTCAGCAAAAGCTAAAAAGAAGCAAGAAAAAGTGGGCAGCAGAAAGAACAAGATTTGTGAAGTGGTATGTATAGACATATAAACACAGCAGCCAGAATACCTGTTTCTACCCCTCTAAAATCACACACACAAACAAACACATAGGCCTACATGAACAGCTGCAGAATGTGACAGAAAGTCTGTTAGAAACAGATTTTTCCACAGTGTTGGACTATCTAGAATTCACATCAGGCAGTTTGTTACAGTGAAAAGTGAGGATGCTTGTTTTTTTGACTATTTTCTACATAATTTCCAGAAATGCCTTTGTTAAAATTATTAAAGCTAATCCAATTTAGGCAAGTTATACTAGCCACTCTGCATCAAAGTTTTCCTCTGATGCTGTTATTTTATCTAAGGAAAAAGCATCAACATCAGACTTTAGCTGCTTGAATGCTGAACAGTCTCTCTTAAGCATGAGAAAAATTCAAATGCAAATCCAGAGCAGTTTTTCTCAACCTGCTCACTGATGTGTGCTTTCACTTCTATGCATTGCAAACAGGTTTCGGTGTTTTAACAGAGCACAGTGGAGTGTTTTGACTGATGGAAAAATCAGTAAACAGCAACTTATCATGGACAGATGTTTTGTTTTTGGCTCAATATAACCAATAATGATCAAAATGTTGACAGCCCTGAAAATGGATTTTGAAGACGAGTTTTGGACCCTTCTGAAAACCATTTTAAAGTTTAGCTTGAGGTTAGTTTGGTCTTGTTGTTAGCTTAATGTTAACCAAGTTAGCCTTCCTATGTTAAAGCTGGGGTAGGCAATTTTTTTCAGAAGCATTTTTTGTTGTATATGTTAATATTCTCTTTACATCCCAGTAACAGTCAATAAATCAAATGCTCTGACACAAAAATGAAAAACATCCAGTATCTGTGGCTATGCCAGAACTGTAATAAGCATGGCCTACCTGCCTGTCTACCTACCGACCTGTGCGGACAATTTTTTGGGGATTGGCTTTGGAGGGAGGCTTGAAGAGGAGGGTGGGGGATGTTTTCAGTTGGATATTTTCAAAATTGAACTGTCTCTTGCTAGTTCTCCAGTGTTGCCTACCACAGCTTTAACTTAGTTTGAGTTTATAAACCAGGTTATTTTTACTATATTTAGCCTGTTTGGCTGAGCCAGTTTAGCAATGACAAAGCTTACTACTCTAACAATACTACTGTTAGCTTAATGTTTTAGTTATAATTAAGGTAGCATTAGAGTGTAACATGTACCTGCTGTATTCTTTAACCACATATTCGCTCTGTTTGTGGTGGTATTCCTGGTTGTAATTTCCACGTTTGATCCACATTGACATGGTGACACTGTAGATACTGACCTGTTGGATCAGCAACACCCAAACACAGACACAGACAGACTGACATGGTAACAAAGTATTGTAAATCCTTACTTACACATAATACCAACAACAACAAAGTGACATGAAAACACAAACACTAGAGCCACCAATCCTTAATGATTGTCAGAATGACTTCAGGATGCAGTCTAATGAAGACAAATGTAAAGAAAAAAAGAGATGGTTAAGTCCTGTCTTTCTCTTTGGTGCTTTGCAGCAATGTGTGGTAAGAATACACTGTGGACAATACATTTGAGCTTACTGCCCCTGCAAAAAGAAAAGCCTTCCTGGAATTTGGACACATGGAGTTGGTAACACTGTCGCACACACACACACACACACACACACACACATAACAAAAAGCAGTCTTACTGTCAGCTTCAGCAATGACAAGGTGACACTTTGTTGATTTAAAGGCATCAACAATAAAAACACACTTTTACACATAAATAAACATAAACCATGGATGTAGACTATTGTTAGACCAGTAATGTATATGAGCAGCAACTCACGGTACAGCCACAGCATTGTATTCCAATCTCAAATAACACATTTGAAATACAATTTACGATTTGTACTCTTTTGTACTCTTTTTCTTGTTACAGTACCAGTGTGTCTGATATTAGCATGTTTTACACTACACACACGAAAGCAAGAGCATAACTTTGTCTAACTTCATGCACACATAGTGGTGAACATAACTGCCTTACATCACCTGAGTCCTCAGAGACCAGAAATAAGGTCATATGAAACATAAAGCGACCCTCAACCTGAAGGCTACGTGTTACGTAGAGACATGCTCCACTGGCAAAGACATTCCTTCCACATCTCTGAAACACATTTGCCTCAGCTTCAGGGTCACCACAACTATCACCAAAGTCATATTTAATGCACTTGTAATGCCTCAGTACCATCAATCAATCAGCCAGTCAGTCAGACGGATAATACAAATAATGCCGCAATTCCTGACCTCTTACCTCTGACCCCTAAAATCAATGACAGTAAAATTCCTGGTTGAATTGTGTTGTTTTGCAGTATAAAAGCCACCAAATTATAAATTTGACATAGAAAATGTGACATACAAAGACACTGTGTTTCGAAAGAAAATATGCATTAAACTGCCTTCAGCCAAGTGGTCGCTGCAGACAGGTCATATTGTAGTCCCATCACTGCTACACCCCAGTGGCTGTCCTTTGCCTCGGTCAGTCCGGCCAATACTGTAACAGCACAAATGCTTGCCAAATGACACCTGAGCCTCTCAGTCCGTAACGGTAAGCCTCTAAAACTCTCAACCATAACTGTACAAACCTTTGACATTCTGCCGCCTGATCATAAACAGTTATTATTTGGTCACAAACACTTGCTGTGTGTTAACTAATGTAATGGTAATACAAATATAATAATACAAATGGAATAATAACGACTCATTCGTATGGTGAATGTCTTGATTTTAAATGAAAAGATCAAATAAAGTCAACACACTATATGTCCCAGAACTACACACCAGCAATTTGTCCACTGAAGCAAGAATCCTAAGTATCCCTAATAAATTTGACTGTTCAGTGGGAGTCCATTTTAACCAATTAAGAGTCTTGGTATGATGAACACGCAGAGATCTGCTGTCTATGTGTCCTTTCTCAAACAAGGCAATTATAGCCATTTTCCTCACAACAGTGGTTAACTCATTTATTCCAATTAAATTGCTGCACATCCTTCATAATCCATATATGCTTTTAAATATTTAGCTATCAGCTCTGTTTAGGGGTCATGCAACAGCTCTTGGTCGTGCCTTAATCTGCGCTCTATTCCTTCATCCAACTGATGCCACCTGCTACACTTTGGTTTGAAACAAAAGTAGATGACAAAGCTGAGGATAGCATCGGAAAGTGAGTAAAATTGTAATTTTTCTTACCCCTTGAGAGTTCCTTTGCAGCGACTTCGGTTGTCAGCCTGAATCCACAGGGAGTCAGCCTAAACCAAGCACCAGGCCAACAAAACCACCACCCGTCTCCAACCGACCCCCATCGGCATCTCCCTGAGGCCTTATAAGGAGAAAGAGCTGCCTATATATAACCAGTATCCTTCAAGACTCAGGGCCACTAGAACCAGTCCACTATTTGATTGAGTTTTCCCATTACAGGCTTTAGTGGAAGCCATGTTAGCTCAATTGCTGGATTCTGGCTCAACACATGATGCTTAACTGGTTATTCAAATATACCAGCTGATCTAGACAATGCCGAGAATCTGACCTGTGACAACCACACATTTACAAATAGGATTTTTAGCTCTACAAAACAGGCTGATATAATGTGAGCTTTCTCAAGAACCATGTCACAACGAGGCATCATTGTTGAATAATAAAACATATTTTAGATAGCGTTTCAGAGTTTACAGAGCATACAGCTTCAAACTCTGAACATCAAATTTAAATTCAATGTTGCAATGGTAACATACTATACCTACAGTATACGGCTGTTTCACATGCACATTCAAAATGTTCTAGTTGTAATTTTGACAGTAATAAAGTTCCCCTTTAAGATCTTTCTCCATATGCACTCAGAAACGTCTTGAGAAACTGTGTTGCATGCTGAACTTTTGCCAGGGCCTATTTATAAAACTAGCTACAGTTACAGCTAGACTATTCCTGACACAGTGGAGGAGCTGTGAAACACATTTCACATATGAGGTGAAATCATGTTATGGGACAACATGAACATAAGAAAAAAAGGAAGTAAGGGGCTTTGGGGAGGAGTGTGTGATGTGTGTATGACGTAGACAGAAGAGTGTGAAAGTAGCAACTGAGAAGACAAAAGAGAAGATGATTTTCTTTAAAGTTGTAATTGTCAGAAACATGTGGCTCTCTCTATGAGAGCACCATCTTACAGCAAACCTTTAAAGTCTGGGAATGCGTGAATGAGGACCAACACTAGCAAAGAGAGCTGAAGGGTATTTTGGAAAGAAAGAAAGACACAGTTTTGTAGTAGAGTAATATTCAGGTAAAGGTTGTTTTTTATGTTACATTCAAGATAAGCAGCACTTTTTGCAGAATATAAACAGATAGATATAGAGAAGGCAAATCCCACAGAGGCTCTGAGAAAAAAACAAAACTCAGGCTGCCTTGGTTTAGGTGTTAGAAAGTCCCATTCCCATCACCTAACCAATAACATATGACATTTTTTAATGAGCTAGATTCAATTCCAAATAATGTCATTTATGCATGAAAAACATTTTTATAAATTCTTAAAAAACAAAATATATTAAAACCATGAGGTTAACATTTTCTTGAGAGGTTAAACTTTGAGAGGTAAGAGTCACCAGGAGTCATTAGCACGCTGCAAAGAAAACTGTACTGACACGAGATATGAATTGTTCAACTTGTTCATTGATGGTTTATTTAGCCTTAAAAAGTCATGAATCATTGTACTTCTGTGCCCTATTGTAATGTTTGTTTTCTCTTTTTATCCAGAACTGACGTCTGTCTGTGGCTGAAATGAGCCCTCTGTTGGTCATGTGGTAGTACACTCTGTAATCAAAGCACCGTGATCATTTTGGTACATTATGTTGTTGGCTGAGAGTGAGACGTTGGTAAGTCAGGGCTCTAGGGTAATGAGGGTGGGGGTAAATTTTCAGCAAGTTGGCGGAGGAAGACACAGCATTGAAAAAAAAATTTATCTTAAAAAATTTAAAACGTGTATGTCTTATAGTATGATCAATCTCTGCTTCTTCCACTAAGATATTATAACATTTTCACTATTCTAAGCAACAACTTTTGAAACTGCAGTCCTGGAGACATGACAAGATGAATTATTCTCTCATTTTAGTCTCCTGACATGCTTCATTTTACACACTGGCTTATAATGAGTCATTATTTAAAAGGAACCCCTGGGCACTTCACGCATCTAATAAGTCAGGCCTGTCTGGTTAACTTTAAATTATGACTCGTTAGTGTAGAGCACTTCACAAAGTGAGGTGTCTGACTGAATATTTGTCTTCAAATGAAAAAACACAATGTAGGAATTTACTTGACTGTTTCTCAGTTTTGACTATTTAGAATACACCAATCTCTGCAAAAACCAAAACTGTAAACCGTCCTCAAGTCCATTCAAGCTTTATTTTAATCTTGGATTTATATTGACCAGGATCTGAGGAATTTTAACAGAAAATTACATCAACTGTCCCTATTAACTGCAGTGTGTTCATTGTGGATTTTGTAAACCTGTCACATGCTTTCTGTTGAGCCTGGAGGCATAGGGGATGGCAGCTTGCCAACTGCAGCAGGTGTAATGACATGAATGCAAAGAGTAACAATGGAGATATGTAGTAAATCCCACAGTGTGTTGTGAGCATAGTCAAACCATCTGTGCACTTTCTATCAGGACTAAAACATTTAGCAAAAACATATACATTCAAAATGTACGAATAAATATTTTTTGATTAACACAGTATAACTGACATATTTAATTAATATGTAGTCAGCTTCCAAATTTCACAAATGTTTTAATCAGCCATATTCTCTAAAAATCATTAAAATGTGGTTTATTATGAACTGATACATCTGTCAAATCTGAATTAATTACAAAAAATATTACTACGTATAAATGTATTTGTCTTTAGTTTAGCTAAACATTTCAAAATTATTCTCCAGAGGTCATGACGTTGTAATAATTTCTTAATAATAATAATAATAATAATAATAATAATAACAATAATAATACCTTCTGTAACATGAAACAAAATGTGTCCTAAAAATATCATTATCATATCAATATTACTAAGATTGTAGTCTACACTGTAGTGCAAGCTGTCTTGGAAGGAACGCTTGTACGCTGATACATTAGCGGACATGGTTTCAAACCCGCCACTAAAAGGCTTCAGGACAAGCAGCCGCCGGTGGAGTCCGGACAACAAATCAAGCCACCCGTCCTACCACATGATGACGCATGACGTTTAGAGCGCTTACGATTGGCTAAGCAGACAGAAACAGGTAGTGAAGCGCCTGTGGCCGGGGTCTGTGGACAAAAACAACAGGCTGCTTCACAGTACTGTACCCTGTGCAACATACTGACCTAGTTAAGTTATCTTAATGGTAAACTGCGCGGCGTTCGGGAGACCACCACAAATCGTTGCTGCAATATACGGTAACTAGGTGAGACCAACTCAAACTTTAACTTACGGTTGTTCTGTTAAAACGGAAGTTAAGTTTTACCTTGTGTTAGTTTTCTCTGACTAAAGATTACGTAACGTTACGTACTGTAGTTTTAGGTTAGGTTAATTAGATCATTTATTGTGCCTGACCATAGACTTCAAAGTTGCCCCTGTTGCCATCTGTGTTTGTGTTTGTGATCTCGATCGACCAGGACATGTCTGATTTTTTTCTTAAAACTTCTTTCAAAACTGCTCCATAAACATGCAAGTTGTATTTCATTACGACTGTGTTCACGTGTTATTGTTAAACTCTATTACTTCTACGGTTGCTGCTCTAGAAACTGCACTGCAGTGTTGGAGACCTGTCTTAAGGAAGTAGCTAGATGAATAGGTCTTGGGCATTATTGCTGACTTTGTGGCGTGTAAGGGCACGTTTGTGAGAACTTGCTTGGTGCCATAGTTTCTTACATCATTACATTACATCAATAAAGTAATTGCCACCTCCATAATTGATGACATTTAGGGTGTTGCTTAACTGGCAGAGATAGTTAGTGTGCAGGCATTATGTTTCAAACGGGGTTTGGGTTTTTTTGTTGATTGTCTAATTAGATTGCCACAGGAAGTCTCACTACCGTTTACGTCCCTCGGTGTAAACAACTTCCTGTTATCTACCTTTACCCAAAGTATCAGTCACTGCGCGTGTGCCTGTTCTTTGCCGAACCAGTCTATCTACAGTTGTTGTAGTAAATGGTTTCATCAAAATATGTTTTTATAGAAATGTACTTAGATGATAATGCATGAATTCTCTGCAGACACAAATGTTTTTACCAATTGTACACTTTTATTGTTGTTGTGATGTAGGTTATGAAGTAACTGGGGTTTATTCTGATGTTCAATAATGAGCTCTGGATGAAAGCAGCTGTTAAATAACTGATCTGTTATCTTCTTTTAGGTCAAACATGAGGCCGTACTCTCCTTTTCTGCTCTGCCTGGCAGCAGCAGCCCTGTCCACTGGCTTCGTGATTACACCTCCGTAAGTACAGGACAATAACACTTCTTCAGTTGTTTGTCTATTAAATAAACATATAGCTATAAATTGATCACGTTGTGTCATTGTTATTCTGTACAAATAAGAAACAAACTTGACTCCACTAAGAATGCATTTGTATTTCAGACACATGTGGACCAAACTGATCCTGACACACCACTGGCCAATCACCTTCTGTAGTGTGAGTTTCTCCCTGTCTTTATTTATTTAATAATTTATTTTATTTTTTACAGAAACAATGGCCTTTTCACAGAACTCAATTAAACATATTGCCCTAGAAAAATCATCAGGTGTAATTTAGAAATGCACCAATCGATTGGTTGGGCACTGGAATTGGCCTTTTTTCAGCTTAATCTGCCATGACCGGGGCTGAACTTAAATATCCAATTTTCTGCCAGTCACATTCACCGTTTTACATGTGCTGCGCGTGTTTCACGTCGTGCGCACAGCGGCACAGACAGCTATTGCCACCGCCACACTCACACACACACACACACACACACACACTAAAAACGGTCACATTTATACCTGCAAAGAAAACACACAGAAAGAGATGCTGTCCTGTATGACATTAGAAGACACAGACACAGGATGGTGGATATTTTGGTGCTGATGTCATTCAGTACCACATTGGTCTTTATCAGTAATTAACAACAAACCTCGTCCACGCGTGGCTCACTTCCTGCTGTGAACACAGAATCACGGGTGAAAAAATTCAAAAACGCAAGTTGTCTTTATAAAACTACTGACAAATAAAGTACAGAGAGCAGACAGATACAGAGAGAGAGAAAGAGACGGGTGTAGGTGTGTGTGTCTGAAGGAAAAGCAAAGTGAGCAGATTACTGTAGTTTGTGAAATAAGGTGGAGAATTAAAAAGAATTAAAATTGTGAGATCAGAAATAACATATGCTACTCGAAATAGGCTAATGTATTCTTTCGAATATATTTAAATAAATATATATATATATCCTCATTTCCACCACAGTAACAGTCATACTGTGGGAAATACATAGCTGTGTTATACTGCAGTTTATTTTCAGTTAGATATTATTTGTACAGAAAGTTCTGTCCAGCAGCCTTACCCAGAGCACTTTCTATTTTGAGATGTGTTTGAGTGAGAGACTGTCCTGTAAGCTGCTGCAGTGTTGGAGAAATGTACAAGTTATTTAATTGTCAGTGTTTTAGAATGAACATACAGCTGGATGGACCCCAGTCAGAAAAGCAAAAGCTAATGAGGATCCTAATAATGAAAGAATTTTCCAATAAAGAAAAGTTACAAAAATGTTTATGTATGCTGTCAATTATAGTTCTTAGAAAGAAAGAAAATTGGAATCAGCCAAAAATCGGAATTGGCAGCTCAGACCTTTAAAACCAGCCAGGAAAAATGCAATCGGTGCATCTCTAGTGTAATTAATAAAATTAACAATTGCCTTTTAACTGCTTGAACAGCACAGAGCCATTGTTAGTGTTGTCAGTAGCACTGGTGCCTTTCCTACCATTACAAGTCAAAATATCCAAATTTGACTATACATTATTCTGTTTTTCTTTAGAGTTTACTAATTCTAAATTATTAATCCCTTTTACTCCAATCATGTCTTACTCAAGTTCAGGAACTGTTTAATTTCAACTGAATATATATTATACTGCATGTCTATGAGGTCTTCTTTATCGTGACGAGCATCCACACTGTCAGCAGCCTGTGGTTGATTAGTGTGTTTCAGTTGTCATTCACAGTCATGTGAAGAACCTCAGCGTTAACGAAACTTCAGTGTCCAGCATTAACCTAATCTGTGGGCTAGCCAAAGTATCATGTGTATGTCTGGGTAGATATATTCCTGCACCAGAAAAGATATTAACAACCCTGCACCACAGCAGGTTAGCCATTGATTCAAATGGGTTCATATTTCAAAAAGGAATGCAATCATTTATTGTTTCCAGAATACTCTGTATAGGTTTTAGATTTAAGAGGTAGCTTAGTATATGTTGTGACAAATTGAGGGTAGTTTGGATAGATAATATTTGTCTAACAATAATGATAAATTGTTTAATAAAAGGGTATCACTTCTTAAGATAATGTTGCCCTCTTGTATTGTCTGGGAATGTTACCTATATATATTGGCTCAGTGAGTCAACATTTAATCCTTACAGATCATGTAATGTCTATGTCTGAGTCACGAGACTGGCAGTGTGTCAACAATCTAGTTGGATTAGACAGCGTTCTGTTCACCTCGGGCAGATGCAGTTTTAACTATTCCATTAGTGACAACACAGAACTCACATCACTTATTTTTTGCTTTTTGGCACCACTTTTCTTACTTTTAATACTTTCCTGGTTCAAACTTTCGAGAGACATGTGATTATGTATCATATGCCTGTCTGTGAGTCACAAGCAACGGTTTGATTTGGCAACACTGTGGTCTTGCTATGACTGTTCTGTTTGGGGTGGAATATATTCAACAATGTGACATTCCTCAGTGGGAAAAGGTTTTATTTCATTTTAGCTAGTTCGCAATGGAAACACAAGATGCCCAACAAACTGGACCTTGAAAGCAATTGTTCATTTAATCAGTTGCTTAAAACTACAATCACTAAACCATTTGCTGGTGGTGCTGCCACTAGCAATGGTCCTTACATGCTCCTACTTTAATACAGATTTTTTTTGTATTTCAGCTCAACAAGACACTGCAGCTTAGTATTACTACATATTAATTATTAATAACATAATTAATTGTTAGAATTATGTGTCTAGATGGAATAACATTATTTCTTTTTTTCTAAATAACAGATGGAACATCCAGCATGTCATCCCAACATTAGCTACTGGACACTGCACGGACTCTGGTATGTGCGTGCGTGCGTTTGTGTGTGCAATCTTTCCTTTGTTGCTACTTAATGGCTAACTAGTATTACCAGGTATTACCACTTTATTATTACAACATATTAAATTGTATAAAAATAAAATCTACAGGGACATATTACATGTTTAACACTAATCCCCCCATCTTTTTGTGCATTACTTAGGGAAAGAAACACAAAACTTGCAATTACTGTTTTTACTGCATCTATTTTTTTCTCTCTCTGCCAGTGAGTAACACAGGGCAAATGAGATTGTAATATTGTGAGTCTTTCTGTTTTCCAGGCCAGATAAAGGGATTGACTGCAATTCATCTTGGCATTTCAATTCTTCTCAAATCGAGGTACGACGCTGTTTAACCCGAGTGGGTCTTTACAAGTGGGTGTAAAATCCATAAAACCTTATGACAATTATGGAAATGGCGTGCCTTAGGGTAATCTACATAATTGGTTTTGATGGCATGTTTGTGTTCTGCTGCTTCTTAGTGCGCTCACTGTAAAAACATTAACATGGGCGGGCGAGGCAGTACACAACATGTAGTTACAATTAATACAATATTTATTTTTATGTATCTTCCTTGTCTTGAGGCCAACAATTTCATTCTGTTGTAGAATGTTGGAAATTACTGTTATTCTCCCCCTTTTCTCCAGTTGGTATACTCATGGATAAAATAAATCATTTTTTTGGGTGTGTGTTTTCAGGACCTGCTTCCAGACATGAAGAAGAGTTGGCCTGACTTGCTTAACCCCCAATCTGCTGGATTCTGGTATTTACTCAATTATTAGATTTTTTCCCCTGTCTGTTACATCGGTCTATGACACTTTTTTTAGTTGGATGTGTTCTTGTTTTATATACTTTTATACACATCAGTATTATCTTATAGGACTACTGCTACATTGTTTGTGAGCTGTTTTTTTCAGTGTATCTGACCTCAAGTAGAGTCGGACATGCAATTAATGTGTATAACCAGTGTCTTTCCACTGTTTGACAAATGACACAGTGATAATAACTACTGTATTGCTGTGTAATAGTGCTGATTGTAGTCGTGGCCGCTGATGTTCTTTGCTCCACTATACTATGCCTTGTACACTTTGAAATTTGTAGGATCTTAATGACACAGTCGCAAACCTAACTTGTACTCTAGGTGTTTGTTGTGGCCATTTTCTGTCTCTACTGCACAGTGGTTTATGGTATTTGTTAGTTGCTGGGAATACGCTTAAAGCCCCCCTCCAGCCAGTTTTAACTGCTGTGTTTGGCGAACGTTCTTTGTCAAACAGAGAATGGGGGTGTGGTTAATAGTGAGACGTAACATTACCATGACAACCAAAAACTGTTATCAATCACACAGTCATGGTCCTGCACACGATAACTCCCACTACGTTTATAATGCGCTTACTTTACCGTGGACGTGGCGGGGGGGGAGTGCCTCCACCGATGCATTGGTAAAACGCAATACTATAGTCATATGTCACCATCCCGTTCTAACAACTAAGCAATTTTTGCAACTTTGAGCATAAAATTAAGCAATTTGTCAAAAAGACGAACTATGTGGGTAATCAACATTGTAAGGAAGTGACTCAGAAAATTATGAAATATCATAGAAATGTCAAAATACACTGGAGGCATGTACACATGTGGCATGCACTTAACAATTGACTTTTCATGTATTACAATTGTTGACAAGATCAGATATGTCAGATGATATGTCAGACTACAGGGCCATACTCAAGATTTCTTTTAATTCTAATCATAAGAATTAAGCATAATTGTCATTGAGGCTGTTCCAGACATCAATTTGTACGTGATTATAGTAAAACCTATTGCTATTTGTTTTTCTGTTTTCAAAAGGAAATATGAGTGGCACAAACATGGTACATGTGCAGCCAAAGCAGCTTCTCTGAATAGTCAACATAAATACTTCAGCAAGGCACTGGAACTATACCATAAACTGGATTTGGACAGGTACAGTACATGTACACACTGATCTCTGTTATGTACTCATTATAAGTCACTCTGGAGAGTATTATTATGGAGATTAATTCATTTCACAACCAAACTTGAAAAACAAAAAAAAACAAGTCATTTTTGTTTTTTATGTTTTAAAATCAGACCTGTGACCGGTGTTGTATCTCTACTGTTTTTCAAACTAACTGGCTTCTGTACCTGTGCACCTGTTGTTTGCAACAGCTGTGATCTGCATCTGGCTTCATCCAACCAGAGGGAATGATCACCGACCCTCTGCAGTGCGCCACGTCGCTCCCGCAACCTCCTCTTCCTCGCCCTGTACACTTCAGCGACCCGCTCCCCCCTCTTGTTAGCTCGATTACGCCCATGGAACCGACGCACTGCAGACGGTCAGTGGTTGTTACCTCTGACCGGATGAAGTCTGATGCTCCTGGTTTACGCACGATCCATGTGCTACTGCAGCTGGAGGCTCTAAGCAGCGCCCTGCAACTTTCTAATTTCTTCCTTCTCACTAAGAAAATAAAGGTCAGGTTGAAACAGTGTAGAGAAGCTGAACAAAAATTAGCCTCCTGTTTTTCTAACTAAAAACCCACTTATGTTGTTGTTCAAGCTTGTCTTAATTACATTTAATCAGGCACCGCCCTCACTCAAGTGTATCTGCTGCATGTTTTTTAAGTGTAACACACAAAGCTACACTAATCGGACACATTGAATATCAAAATCATTGTTTATCTGTTTTTCCATTTTGCTTTTAAAATAAAATGATCAAAAAACTAACTATACACGGATTTGGAAGCCTCAAATAGAAATCTGTGTTTCTTTTGTTGTAGCATCCTGAAGAAGTTTGACATCACCCCTTCAGAAAAATACTACACTGTAGGTCCACTCCTGTTTTAACATCAACATTTAACAATTATGGTACATTAAAATCTCAAATGTTGGTGTTATGTAAGGAATAATCTGTGCCATGAAAGTGACTCTCACTTTTGCTCTTCTCTTTACTCCTAATGTGTCTATGTGTAGTTTTCACAAATTGAAGGAGTCATTGAGAACTTCTACGGTGTCACACCTAAGATCCAGTGTGCCCATTCATCAAAGGTATAAACTGCTCATTTTTTTATTCAAATAATAAAATCGTACTTTGCCGTTCGTCTTTTGCATGGTCTTACTTTTCAGGAATGTGTAGTTGCATTTTTTGTGTCCGATATTTAAACTATGTTTCAAATGTCAGCTGAAAGCCTGTTACATAAATTTGTTTGTTCTTGTGTTTGACAGAAAGCTGATGTCCAGATTTTGGGGCAGATTGAGATCTGTTTCAATCCTGACTTCACCCTCCTGGACTGCGAGAAACAGTTTACCATGAACTCAATACCTAAGGGAGACTGGGACAACCACATGGCTGACAAAGCATCTGGGTTCAGTGTGTGTGACCATGATATGCCAGTTTATTACCCACCTCTTCCATAATACATGTATATGTGCAAACTGAAATGCAACGCACACTACAACCCTACTTAAACACACACAAAGACAAATAACACTTTCTTTACCAGTCAAATGTACTGTAATTTAGCATTCAAACTATAATTTTATTTTTCTCAGGTTTTCAGAATAAACATCATAGCTATAATGATAATGTACATCACAAATAGCCTCATACAATCAATGCAGACACATTTTTTGAACAGCATGAAAATTCTGGCTTCTACTTGAAAAAAACTACCAGGCATTGTTGTTTTTATATCCCACAACACCAGGACACACACACTCCTCTACTACAGAGCGCTTAAATGGAATTGTGTTCCTACCTGACTCTTGTCATTAGATGAATCAGAGGATCTATATCTTTCAGACAGCGGCCAGTTATCATGAGCTACAATCTGATGTTTTCCAACAACATAATAAATTTTTCAACGATATGCTGTAAGCCTGGTTAGTTCTGTGTCTATGTTGCTGAACAGGGACTGTTCACACATCACACGTGTGAGCTTAAAACCAATAGTGTACATACATTATGTCTAGAAAGTAAATATAATGTGTAGTGTAGAGAGCAAATGCTTCAGCTTCTTCTACATCAGTGGTTGACAATAAGTGGCCAGATTGCTTTGATAGCAGAAAAATAAATAAATACGTTCTACTCTTAAGTGATTGTGCCTCTAAAATAAAAGCACGAGAACGTATTTTTTGAATGCTTCATGATGAGTTTATTAAGAGCTCTTACTTTGAAGAGTTCTGAAGGACATTCAAAAGAGTCTCAGAATCAGCACATGATTTATTGTGAGCATGTGCAAAAGTGTTCTTTTATTCAGTTTTTTAACAAGGGAGAAAATATCCACAATAACTAGGAATCGATCTTTCACCATACCTAATGGGAGCCCCACAGCATGCCTGAGCTAAACATGCACATGATTTGAGATAATTTCACTTTCTCAATGTCCCGCCATATAACAGCTTGAAAAAATTTGGCCAGATGCCAGACTTATTTGCTGACCACTGTTCTATATTCATTTTCAAACTCAAGACCTACCCCTGATTCATTATGCACCATTTTTGTGACACACACTCTACGCCTGTACAGATAAAATGTTTGATTTCTAAGGATGTAGCAAATGTTTTGGTAAGCATTATTTAATCCCCAAGTGATTTATACAATGATTAGTTTCTATTGGTGCTGTCTGGCTTTTTTGTGCATCGATAAATTAATTCAGCATAAGCAGAAAGACAAATGCTGTGGTGTGAAATGACTGGCATGAACTTCTGTACTGTCACTTTAATATCAATAAAACTTTAAATATTAAGTCAATCTGCCCTCTAGTCATCTGTGAGTTAAAATGTAACATGCAATATTGATAAAATGTACCTATTTGCATTTTTTGTAATTGAAAGTGAATTCCACCTATGAATAGAACCTGGTGAATGAATCCACATGGACCATCTGTCTGAAAACAGTGGTGTCAGGATGGTTTGGGGTATAATCAACTAATTTGCCTATGCATCTAGTATAATATAGTAACAGTACTATATTTCAGCCTGTCTCTTTCTATCTGTCCATATCCACTCTGTGCATGAATATTAATGTTGTGATCTCCTTACAGAGCCTTAATCCTACCGGGACAAAGACACCAGTCCATAATCCTGAATCTCCTCCCACAACACAGTGCCACAGATTGACTAAATACATCTGATTACATTTTCAATAGTGCTAAAATGCCCTGAAATGTGCCAGCTATGTTCTGAATGTGGTTCAAATCCTGTCAAATACATGAAAACAGGACTATGAGCTCTTGTTCTTAGTGACGTTCCAAGTTTGGGGATCACAATTCGAGCGTTTAAGGTGAATTACACCGGCTGACGAAACCTTATTTTAGAAAAAAATTAAAGCCCTGGACACTTGACCCAGGTAGAGCAGCAGTCCTGATTTACCCCCTGCTTCCATCTAATCCCCCCACTCACCCCCTCCCATTCTCTGTTTCCATCTCCCTCTGTCTCT
This sequence comes from Lepomis gibbosus, assembly GCA_029875015.1. Classification (NCBI taxonomy): domain Eukaryota; kingdom Metazoa; phylum Chordata; class Actinopteri; order Centrarchiformes; family Centrarchidae; genus Lepomis; species Lepomis gibbosus. The sequence goes on along the minus strand of JAPMOB010234298.1, from coordinate 24,675 downwards.
CTATGTGGTTATGTAACACTGCAGTTCTGCAAAGCTGCTGATGTGACATATCCAATACCTACTCACACACACACACACACACACACACTCATGCCCAGTGATCAACCAGATCACACTGTACTCTCTGTGATTGCTATCCCTGCTTCCGTCATTATTGATTGTAACAATGATTGCTGTCCTTAAATTGAACTGAATTTTGATATAATATCACTGAATCTGAGTCACAGTATTTTTCACTACTGTGACGTGCGGCTTCTTTTTTTTCATTCCGCCTGTATCAGTGTGTGTTATTGGATGTCATGCAGGAGCAAAAGAGAAGGGGCAAAGGATGAGGGAGACAGAGAGAGGTAGCTGGGTTACACCATGTGACCTCACCAGCTGTTACTATATGCTGGTGGGAGACACAGAGAGGGAGGTGAGAGGCAGGAACAGGGGAGAATGAGAGAGGGAGGGGTTGGGAGCTCGCCAGCACACAGTGTGACTGGTGACAATCCCTTGTTCTGCAGAGAGCGAGAGAGAGAGAAGGAGGCAGCAGGGGATGAACACATATGCACAGGCAGAGACGTGAAGGGGGAGCTCACACACACCTCTCCTGATTCAGCGGAACAGATTTATTTGTCACCTCTCCCTGCAGCCTCACGCAGCGAGCCTGCTGCACAACAAGACAATCCCAAACCCAGCAGCACCTGCCCCGCCTGTCATCCTGCCTGCCTGTCTGTCTGCGTAGATTAACGGCTCTGTTACAACTCTGACTGCGTGCTTACTTGCGTCCACTGCAGCTGAGAGGCGGAGGAGGGGGGGACACGACAGACTGAAACCCACCAGAGAGACAAGCGGCGAATGTGAATGATGGGAAAACTAAAAAGCGACAACTGCATTGAGGATGGGCCAATGGATAAACTGCGGGACAAATAGATTACAAAAAAAAATCTCAGTTTCTGCATCTCTACCTTAGGACCTCCTGCAGGGAGATGATCATCATTATGGGATAGATGCACAGGTCTGCCCATTGCCATGGATACCAGCACCCGAAAATTCACAGTGAGAAGATGGTTTTCTATCTACCTGAAGAACAAGGCAGCGAGGAACAAGAACAACACTGGCTTCTGTCAACTAGAGGTTAGTCGAGTGGTTTAGACACCCATCCTGGAGCGGTACAAACTTCTACCAACTAGACATAGATATGTGTGTGAATTAGTGTGTGCTGGAAGGGGGGACTGCACATGTGTGCGTTTGTGTGAATATTAGGACAAAAACAGCAGCCGTCTCCTATCAACAGTAGATGAAGATGTGTGTGAGGAGTCTGTGTGCACATGGGAATGGGTGTGGGAAGAGTGTGTGCTTTCACTTGTTTGTTGTGGAGCGGTTCAGAAGTCACTGCTGCATCGTTAACAGCTGTTGCTCTGCCTGTCTGTCAAGAATCCGGGGTCTGGGAGACGCAGTGTTTTAACTAAGGGAGAGGGACAGGCTACATGGAAATGCATTCCAGACAGACAGAAACGCTAACAGGCAAACAAGCAGCCAGCCAGCCAGGCAGGTTGATAGATAAATGGATACGGACAGATTGATTCAGAGGACAGCCACAGCAGTGGAGGTCTATTTATAGACCAAACAAACCAGCGGGGAAGAGAGAAAGGCAGAATGCTGTTGCAGCACGTCTACCTGTATGTTTGAGATATAAATAGAAAATACAACCCCCTCCCCTCTCCTGGTCGTTGTTGTTGTGATTGCTGATGAATCAGCCTGACAGGCGATCTACCTGTGTGTGTGCGTGTGTGTGTGAGAGTGTTAGTGTTCTCTGTCTGTTTGGGTTTGTTTACCTGTTAAGCTGACGCTCCACATCTGTATGGGGATGCTATGATGCTCCGTGTGGGGAAGTTCTCTTTTCACTTTCCTCTCCTTCATGGGAAGGTCATAGTTCAGGGTCAGCATCCCAGAAGCTGCTACCAAGGCCTTGAACCTGTTGCGTTGTGGTTGATGGCTGTCACCCCTCCTGCCCTGTTTGTAAAGCAGCAATGAATCACATAGGGCAAACCCCTACACTACTCTCTATGGTGTGAAACTTTCCAGCATGTTACACTTTAAGCCACAACCCAATTAGTGACATCACAGCAGGTGAACTATTTTACAAAGGCTTTGACTTCACAGCTTCAGTGTGCAAAGAGGTTAATTATTTTTAAACCCCAAATGTTGTCTTACACTCAAAGTGGAAACCCACATGCTCAGTGCTTAAAACATAGCCATCTCATATTAACACAGAGTTTAAATCCTGTTTAGTCTAATAAACTTGCATGATGTATTATCTCATTCACATAATGTAATCATTATAATTTGATACAGTTCCATATATTTTATAGCTACAGTAAGTATAGCTTTTTGTGTACTGGCAAAAAATGATGTGAAAATTGAGTCGAAACAAGTGAGAATCTTTTGACCTCACTGGCTGTGTTATGTGGGGTGAGAATCTGCACTGCTGCTATGCTATGTCAGCAGTTGACATGCTGTCAGGTTTGTTTCACTGAGGATTAATGTGCGGCTCTGCTTGTTTCTATACTTCTTATATTTTCTACAAAAGAAAATCTATTTTTAGTAATTATCCATTATTTAATAACATAATTGCCAGGAGGGTGAGATTATTTCACTTGTTTCCAATATGAATGGATTTATATTTTATGAAATCATTTTACATCAATGACTTTTTATTTCTACAAAATTCCTGACACAAGGAAAACTGTGCTAGAACAACTGGAATTATGGAATTATGGAATTATGTTTGTTCCTGTTGTTATAAAAATAAATCCTGAAGGCTAAATGAATGAGACCTAATAATTTGCTTTTCTGCATGCTTTTGATTAGGGTAAAGTGTAACAGGAGTACACGCGTTATTCACAGACTCAGTAACACTCTCTCACTGCAGAGATAACATCAAATATCTGTTTTAGCAGAAACATCTAAGTGACAGATTATTTTTAGCTTTATATGGACTGAATCTTAGAAACTGCTCTAATTCCAAATAAAGGGATAGATCTCATGCCATTATAGAAACATTTTACATATTGATTTAATCCCATAAAGCCTCAATATGTTCTGAGTGGCAGGCAATTTTGTCAGTTCTACAAACCAAATTAGACTAGAAAGTGAAGCTTGTAAATATCTAGTAATTCACCCAGTATATTATGTAATTAAAGCTGCACGTGTGAATGTCTCAGGGCCACCTCCCTAAAGAAACAAAATCCCAAGAATATACAATAAAAAGTGAGAACTACTTAAAGCTATCATAATGATTTACAACAATTACCTCTGTAGATTTACTAATTCCTTCTGTCAACATTTCATACTTCGTTGAAACCGCGGATGTGAAGCTTTTAACTTCTAAATCTCACTGCTAACGTTACAGAATTAAAATATATCGTCACACTGACCAATCTCAGTCGTGCCCTGGGTTGGCAATTGATCATTTGCTTCACTGAGCAGACCGAATAGGCTGAAAAGGGCAGCTTACATGATGCATCACTGCTCGTGACCTCGGCCCATACCTTTCCTGCAATGGCATAATGGCTCATAAATAATCACCCTTCATTATGAGTGATTTAAATTATATTTTGGGTTTGTTTTATCGATATGTTACATGAGCTGTATTTCATAACTGCTGATGTTGTAAAATGTAATTCATCTTGTCCACGTCTTACCTTTGAGACAGACATCTCCTCAGTTTTACTTAGCTGTTTCTGTTTTTCCTGTGTCTGTAAATATGTAAATAGCATACTAATTGGGATGTCTGTCTCTCTTTCCTCAGGATGACAGTATACTTAAGGAGATTGACATCAGCCACCATGTTAAGGAGGGTTGTGAGAAAGCAGACCCCTCTCAGTTCCAGCTGCTTAAAGTGCTGGGACAGGGCTCCTATGGAAAGGTACAAGATATACACATTTTTAGCAGAATTGCTGAGACCTGAATATCTGAAACCACAACTCATGTAAATGAAATCTGAGAGAAAGTGGGTTCTTTTCTGAGACAGAAAATCTGACACAACCAGCCAAAACATAACCCATTACGCTAGGCACAAATTCTTTCTCTACTTGCCTTATGGACCCAGGAGGTCATTACTTATGTTGGGTGATGTAGTGAGGCAGTACCTCCTCAGCTGTAGCCTACTACATGTTTATAGTTGGAATCAGTCTGTAAGATGTGACTTCAACAGTTTCACTGAAATATTGGTACTTCACATATACACTATATTGCCAAAAGTATGTGTACACTCATAAGTGAGTGTTGAACATCTCATTTGGAAACTATAGACATTAAATGCTGTTTTAATAGCTCCCATTCCTCAGGGAAGTCTTTCCAGAAGTGTTTGGACTCACCAGTTTGCAGGGATTTGCTCTGTTTGGATGGTTCTTCCACACACCAAATCGTGACAGACTATTCTTTATGGGCCTTCCTCTGTGCATGTGGTTATTGCCAGTTGAAATAGGGAAGAGTTTCCCCAAAACTGTAGTCAACAAAAACAGAAGTGGACCACCTTCTAAAATATCATGTTATAGCACTAAAAAGGAACCAACGGGAACAAACTGTGAGAAACAGCCACAGACCACAAGTACAGAAAAAATGTGTGGAATGGGGTGTCCATTCCACGTAAGCCACCTAAATCACACTGTAAAAAAAATCTGTACTTTGACAGTTTTATTCCTTTTTATTTCACAGATTTGCTGTATTTTTGAAATACATGAAAATATCAAAAAATTACAAAAATAAACTGTGAATTTACATTACATTAAAATAACATGAAAAACCTGTAGCTGTGAATAACCAGTACATTTCTGTTATCTTAAGGAAACTTTTGGGGGTTTTCACATAAACAAACAATTGTTGCAATACATTCAGGAATTTTCTGTATTTTCACAAATATTATTTTTCTTATTTAAAAGAAAAAAGGGTAAATTTAACTTTAATACTGTAAAAACATTTCTTAAACTTGGTACAATTAGTAACAGTTAACCATAACATAAAGCATTTATATATATATAACATAATATATATAACATCAGTATATAGTGTCTACAAGTATTGTTAAACTGTCGAAACACAGTTTTGATCATTGTAAACAGCCATAATTACTGTAATTTCATTGCTTTTGACTTTTATTATAATTCTTACGGCCACTAGAGGTCGCAGCCACAATAAACATATCAGTTCATTATAGAAAATCGGTCGTATTAAGCTGGTTGACAAATGAAACATACGGTCGTTTTTCTGATGAGGACAGGCAGGTATTGTCGGTGCGACAAGTCATCATAATGATGTGCATTTTCAATTATTTGTAGATTAGCACAAGTCAAGCTTTAAATTAGGTCCGCTAAATTGTCAATGTTACTTCAGATTAGAAGTCGGCATGGGGCAGTATGCAGGGAGACATAATACACTGACTTGAGAAAAGTTTGTCTGAATTCAGATACGGTTATTATGCCCGACTTGATCATCAAAAACGTTTTCATAAAATTAAAATCTGTCATTTTTTTCTGAATTAACAAAGTACCTTAAAATCCTGCCAGAAGCTCTCAACCCAGCCCATCCTACTGTGCTATATTAGTTCAAGTCAAGTAAGGCATAGTTGTTCTCAAGTAGTCTCTTGGGATGTTGAAATATCTCATTAATTCAGAAAAACAAGGGAGATTTTTTTTTTATTGAAAATGTTTCTCCTAACGCTGAGATAATAATCTGGATAGTTCAAGGGACCACAGATGTTGACGAGTGGATGCTTTTTCCAAAGCCACAGGCGTGCATGTGAGTCACAGTGCTGCCTGGTTAGCATGTTTGCATAGTTTGCTATACACGTGCTTAATTAGTAGGTAACAGACCTTCTGACAGTGAAACAGCATGTGAATCTTGTATGAAAAGGGATGGTAACTGGCACTTACCTTATTTTGTTGGCCAACAAATCGCATGTGAGGTGTATAATCTGAGGCAAAGAGCAGGGTCTAAGGACAGAGGGCGCAGGATGCTGTAGTAAGCCCATTCAGGCAAACTGGGATTTGTTAGATTGGGCTCTAGATATTACTGAAACAGATTTTCCTTTTAGCAACACCTGAATATTAATGGACTCCCTCCTTGTGTTTAATGTTTAACTGATGCAGCTACAAAGGGTCTTTTGAAGTGCTAAATTGGTGTTTTAAATTGCTCCAAACTTTTACAAAATATCCCAATTCAGAAAATGTGATGATGACAGCGATGGATGAATTGTGATGATTCAGGTGTTTCTGGTGAGGAAGATCAGAGGAGTGGACAGAGGACAGCTGTATGCCATGAAGGTTCTGAAGAAAGCCACACTGAAAGGTAATAATGGAATAAGATGCAGTAGATGCGAGATGCAGTAAGTTAAACTACTAATACTTTAATACCCGTTAGTCTTAGTGGCTTCATTAATTATTTTGATATATTCCACTTGTTTGTTTTAGAAAGGCATAACTGCCTCATGCACCCATTTTTTAGATTCTTGAAATTGAGAAAAAATAAAAATTTGAAAACTTTACCAAAACAAATAGCATTCTCACACTGTGTTGCAATAACAAATTTGTTCTTTATTGGGCTCTGAGTGGTGGTAATTTGTTATCATGATTAATGGTTTTGCACAAGAATGATAAGAGATATATGATTGTCAGAGTTCTCTGAGTGCCCTACATTCAGGATGGATTTGGGGTAAAAGAGGTTAGTTTGTACTTTTGAAGCAGTGTTTTGCGTCGAATGGGATTATTGTAAAAGAGGATGTACTGTAAAAGCAGGTTGAGATGTCATGTGCTGATTTAGTGTCTTTGTACAAGCCTTAATCCTCTTAACCTGCACCTCTGGAATTTCAATACTTATGGTCTCATCCTGTCAAGGAGACAGATGCTGTACTAACACTGTTGTTGTAGTTTCCGCTGCACTATAGACCAGAAGAAACAGGGGATGGGTCTAATTTATATTACATTTTTCAATTAAGTAAATGCATGCCAATGTACTGCAGTTTGTCGTGATTTATTTGCACACAGGTAGAAATAACTACAATATACAATATTTTATTAAACTTATTCTTCTTTTCCCACTCTTTCCCACTTCTCAGTTCGGGATCGTGTGCGGTCCAAAATGGAAAGAGACATTCTGGCCGAAGTGAACCATCCATTTATAGTTAAACTACACTATGGTAAGTCTGACTGTCTGATGATCTCCATTCAGGTGTTGATTTGAATACCTCTCTCTGAAATCACAGTGTATTCCCAGATATAACAAACCAGATCCTCTTTTTTGACTAGAGAAAAGCTGAGTGGAAGAGAAGCTGAATGTCATTTCATAACAAGCAAACAAACCATTTTTTCGCCCGCGATCATGACCCTTTTTATAGCAGCCCTCTGGCTTCACATTTACACCAAGTATCTGTTCAGAGAGCTGTTGCCTTGGCTCATTAGTGCCTGTGAGCAATTACACATAGAATAGGCAAGGCAAAGTAAACATTTGTTTGGACTGGACGCATAAACATGAGAAAAAAAGAAACTAGTCAACACACTGAATATATTAAATTCTGCAAAGATACAGAGTTTGTTCCACACCTACCCAGCTGAGACTGGATGTGCACCTTTTCTACTTTCAGTAGAATTATGTGTACAATACCGCCCCACTACAGCAATACAGCCTCTACATGTGTTGTATAATTTGTGTGTGTGTGTGTGTGTGCGTAGCCTTCCAGACAGAGGGAAAGCTCTATCTGATCCTAGACTTTCTCCGAGGAGGAGACCTTTTCACTCGTCTGTCAAAGGAGGTAGGTTTTCTCCATCTACACTGGGGGGAAAAAATGACAAGCCTTTACTTTTCAAGGTCTATTGTTGGCTGTATAGTCTGTTGGATACTTCACGCTGTCTATTGCTAGTTCTCCAGCATTGCCCACCCCAGCTTTAAGACCCAAAAGCTCTAAAGAAATCAGCATTTTTCTTGCAGTGGGAAGATATTTCTGTCTGTTGCACTGCAGCTTTCCCAACTCCTGGAAGTCACAGATTCCTCTTCTAGAGTGGAGAAAGAACAAACAAATGAACTGACAAACTAATTAATGACAGAATGAAAGAAATAATGGGAAAAGGTGCATCTTAGTGTCCCTAAGAGTCCGATAATCACCTTTAGGAAGTTCCGCAAGGGTTTTTATTAGATGGTTGTGATGTCAATGAAAAGATATATGGACTTATTTCTGAAGAGTTTAACTTGTAGTAAATTTAATTGTGTGACATGATAATGTTGTCTGTAAAGATTCTCAGTCATCCAGGTCATAGTTATCCAAAGAAGGTTAAAGTCGAGGGCAACTGGACTTGGTTGAAGATACTAGACTTGAAAATGTTGAGGCAAAGTGAGATGTTACTTCATGATTACTAAGCGTTACTAAGACCAACTTATACACCCACATGTCTTTATTTGTTCTAGGTAATGTTTACAGAAGAGGATGTGAAGTTTTACCTTGCGGAGTTGGCCCTGGCCTTGGACCATCTGCACAGCCTAGGGATCATCTACAGGGACCTCAAACCTGAAAAGTACTATCACATTGATGCTGAGGTTTTTTGCATCCAATTATTTTACAAAGTTATCTTTAAAGCAGATTTTAATGTCCATTTTTCCCAACAGTATTCTTCTAGATGAAGAAGGACACATTAAGATAACTGGTCAGTGCATACAACTGCAAACAATGTGCTGTCCTCCTTTTCATCTTTTACTTAATTCCAGTATTTCTGCTTACCTTGTAACCCCATCTTCTCTGTGTTTTAGATTTTGGCTTGAGTAAAGAGGCCATTGACCATGATAAAAGAGCATATTCCTTCTGTGGAACAATAGAGTACATGGCTCCAGAGGTTGTAAACAGGAGAGGCCATACACAAAGTGCCGACTGGTGGTCATTTGGGGTGCTTATGGTAAGAGCTTTTTAATCTTAGAACAATCATTTACCCTGGTTACTTGTGTACCCTTTACTTTGCATACACATTTTATGCTGCCTTGCAAGTTTTGTCTGAACATGCTGTCAAAAGCAGCGAGCAAGAATTTGCTGTATCTTATGAGCCAAAGTCTCAGCCCTAGATAATGAGCCATGTTTCCTAATTTGGCTTTCTTCTCGTAGTAAAGCTGCTTAATTACCGAATCTGGCAGATTATGTCCCATCACTTTCAGTAATCGTGCATCAGCCCTAGATGCACGATCTGTTGGATTCTGCTTGTTTTGTTAGTCTGTTGGCTTATTTTACTAATACTAAAAAGGAGGTTAGAATTCACTGACAGCTGGCAGCTACATCAGGGGACCAGGGAAAGATGGCACCCCTATCTGCCCTCGGGTAGTATTTGGAATATGCAAATGTAAAGCAAACAAACAAACGGCTGAACAAAATACTCCCTCTGGACTATGCAGATATGATAAAGCTAAAGACTGTAGAAAAATATAGTAGAACTATAATTAAATTAAATGTAAAACATTATAACATAATCTTTGAAACGGGTAAATACAATTAAAAGGGTGCTGGAAAGCAGTGGCAGATTTGTTGCTACCCCTAAAAGTCATCAGACTGATTTATGTCTTCAATTAATCTGCAATAGGAAACAATATCCCTTTCTCCATATTATGATTTTAGTCACGGTATTTTGATATTATATTTTTTTTTTCATAGTATCCAATCTATAACTAATGATGATGTTTCTTATCACAAAATTAATTATAGTGAATTACGTGTATAATATTGCATTTGGATAGCTAATGGATTATTTTCAAATACATTATGATCTACTGATCAATCTACATCATTTCTACTGGATTTTTCTCAGTGATCATATCTGACATCAACAAGACATTTTTGTCCACCCAACTCTCTTTTTCGGACCATTCTGTGAAAACTCTAGAGATGGTTCCGTATGAAAATCCCAGTAGATCAGCAGTTTCTGAAATACTTAGACCAACAATCATGCCACGTTCAAAGTCACTTAAAACCCCTTTCTTCTCCATTCTGATGCTCGGTTTGAACTTCAGCAATTTGTCTTGACCACGTCTACATGCATTGAATTGCTGCCATGTGATTGGCTGATTAGCTATTTGTGTTAACAAGCAATTGAACAAGTGTACCTAATGATGTGGCCAGTGATTGTATGTATACATGTATATGCCTATATATATATAACAACTACATATCAGCATTATCAAGTCAAATAAAAATAACAGTCCCCTCCATTTCCTTTTACTTGTCAGCATTATGTCGTCTGACAGCTGTTGTCATCTGTTTTCCAGTTTGAGATGTTGACGGGATCGTTACCATTCCAAGGAAAAGATCGAAAGGAAACAATGGCACTTATTCTAAAGTAAGAACAAATCAAACTGTTATCATTTATTGTTGTTATTTGTAGCCTTTAATTTATGACCAACTCTTAATGGTCTGGGTATAGCTTAATATTGTCTTCTTGTGTTACTGATGTTTTATTAGTGTCTTGTTCTTAGTTTTTGTATCTGTAAGTGATATAACAGTGGTTTTCTTCACATACACCATATACAGGATGTTGTTGCGTTTTGGTCACTTATATCCTCAAATTTTGTGATCTACTTCTGCTTTTTTTTTTAAAATCAATCTCAGAAATCTAAAAACTGTGTTAATATGTTAGAGCATTAACAAACATCTGCATGTGCATAAACCCGTCTCTTGTCTTGTCTGTACAGAGCTAAGCTGGGAATGCCACAGTTCCTCAGTCCTGAGGTGCAGAGTTTATTAAGAGCACTCTTCAAGAGAAACCCTGCTAATCGACTAGGTACTATATAAACAAAACCAAATATGTTTTCAGAATCATGGTAGTACATCTAAATTTGTTTGCAACTGGGGAGGAATGCCAAATGTAAGGGACAATAAGGCTGTAGATGACGGCAGCAACCTAAAATGAAATTTTAAACATTTTGCAAAACAGTTGAGTCAGTTAACATGAGGCACTTCACACGTACAGACTTGAGGAGCTAATGCTATTAAATCTGGCGGTATACATGCTCTTTGTATGCTTTATTTAGTTTTTAAATTACTAGATGTTTTTGCCATGCTGTCTCTTTGTCTAATAGATGTGAACAATGACATAATTCTCTCTGACTGTTAGGTGCCGGACCAGACGGAGTAGAAGAAATAAAAAGACATCGCTTCTTTGCATCGATAGACTGGAATGTAAGTACAATTTATGAAGAATGTTTTGTGGCCTGTATAATTTCAGGATGTGTTTTTTTTCACGGAAGAATACTCTTTACAATATCTACTTGTACACACATGCTGTATACAGTATACTGAACAAAATGATCACACACTCAACCAGAAATGAAACAAAGTTGGTCTTTATTGTATGTCACAGTTGTGGAAAAGTCTGTCAATACTCTGACCTACTACCAACAACTACCCCTGGTTGTACAGTTTTCTCTGAAGTCGTACTTCTGAAGTGCGCTATTTAGATTTGTTGACTGGCTTAGATTGAAAAACATTTATTCTAAGAACACATCTGAATTACATCTGGGGACTTTAGTTGTTATTTCCCTTCATCAAAACCCGGCTGCTGTTCATCCACTTCCCCTAGTGTTGCCCACAATCGTGACTCATTGAACATCTTTTGTATGAGATTTTGCTAAAAAGGCAAAATCTCTAACTCACCTTCCTCTTGTTCTTGCACAACTTTATTGAGAATAATCCTCTTATCTGCAATAGCCTTTCTTGCAGAAAGTTTGCTCATGCGCAAATGTTCAGACTACAGACATTACCTGCGGTAACATAATCTAACCTTGAAATTCACTCCTTGGACGTGCACTGCTTAAAAGGGATCAATCTTTTTGCGGCTGTGGTGGCTCAGGAGATAGAACGGGTTGCCCACTGGTAGGTGTATCAATCCCTGGCTTCTCCAGCCTGCATGTCGAAGTGCCCTTTTGCAAGATAGTGAGCCCCAAATTGCTCCCATTAGTGTGTGAATGATTACTTTCTGTTTCTGATGAGCAGTTGGCACCTTAGCCGTCAGTGTGTGAATGGGTGAATTTGACATGTACGTGTGGAGCGCTTTGAGCGGTCAGAAGACTAGGAATTGCTATATAGTACAAGTACAGTCCATTTACCATTTTAGCTATAAGCTTTGGGGAAGGGTGCTTATGTTCAAATATCACTGAATCATATTTTGAAACTCAGTTTGTTTCTGGCAAACTTATTATAACTTAAAGTTATTTTTGCAGCTCCAAGGTTACATGCGTGTAACATTCATGCTGCAGAAGTCTAACAAGAGCAGTTAAAAGCAACTCAGCAATATTATACATCAGCAAGACTGTTCACTGTCACTATCCCACAGTTACAGAGAGAGGTTCTGTTCTGTCAGCATTTTTGATTAAAAAACAAAATCTTTCAAAAATCTTTAATGGCCTCACTGTTACACTCATTGCTTTTTTATCAGAGATGTTCAGAAGGCTTGTGGCACTTGTTTATCCATTGTGAGTTGTGATGCTCTAATTTCTAAAAAAAAAAAAAAAAATCCACTGTTATCTGCTTTGCATGCCCACTAATCTCTGCTCTCACTACTGGCTCTCACTGTTATTCCTCACCACATTACTACCTACTCGGCTCTGCCAAACACCACATTTTCCCATTTACAGATGGTGTTGCTGGCTTGATGTGACAAGCTATCGATAAGAGGCTTATGTTCTCCTCCACACTATGCTAATAAAATCACTGGGCTGTATTAGGCAGAACAGTTCCTCTGTTCTCCATCAGAATCTTGTTTGACTTTTTCTCTGTGATCCTTAAATATTTCATTCATGTCTCGATCTCTGAGGATTTTCTCCCATAAAGCTGACCACCTGACAAAATCTGCGTCCTCACCTTCTCAGAAGCCGCATGTGTGTTAGTGGTTACTCTCTCACCATAAATATACTTTCCAATGCTGGTGGCCTCTGTTACAGTTACTTGATGTGAAACCCTACCAGGCTGTTCACAGCAGGCAACGACTGGCATTACAATAGTGACACCTGCAGGCCACACTCAGTAATGCACTTAAATAAATAAAAAGTCAGTTAGGGCATACTCTGGGGTAAATTTACAAAAGGTCTGCTCAGCTTTTGCGGCTGTTATATCTGCACAAATAGAAACCATATGATTCTCAAAGCACCTGCAAAAGGTGAAATGCATCCCTAATTTCAATGCCAAGCAAATAGCACCCCGGTGCTCCGGTGATGTTTGCACATATTTAAAATAGGTAATATGTATACATTTGACACAAAATTGGCAACTTTCTATCCAAATAAGCCTCATTGCAAACAAAGTCAAATTCACAACCCAGCTACAAGCAGTGCATATAAAGTGAAATTATTTAAGTCTTCGGAGAGTTGGTGGAATTTAAAGCACATTTATAAGGAGTGTCACACCCAGACATTCCAGTGATTATAGCAGCAGTGACTGTAGCCAGTACATCACATCCACACAGATTGGTGTAGTGTGGTGACAAAATAAATTATGTGTAAAACAACTAAACTAACTAACTTAACTGTGACGTGGCACGGAGGCCGACAAGTGGAAAACTTGGGTAGACTGAGCTCCAGGTGGGCGTAAACCAAGGAAGGAATCCCGCTGGAATGACAGATCACCCTAGAGAAAGACAACTTCCACAAAATACATTATACATAGAACCGTACCCCGCCGACCGTAACAGGAATGAAACTGGAAAACATGCTCTGAAGTGGAGACGATGCTTGGGGGGTGACATATGACTGGAAAGTTTTGTTGTCAGTGTTACTGCTGCATGTTTTGATTCACATGATGCTTAACAATGTTAACAGTGATATGCTACTTCTGTAAGCTTTAAGAAGAAATATTAGTGGGAAAATTGCAGATGAACATTTAACAGCCACAAAACAAGGGCAAATTCCACTTAGCTGCTAAACTGTAATGTTAATAGTTTCATATCTTTAGTGAATCGGACCTTGAGACATGGCAGATCGCAGAAGCAAGTGATGCGCAATATATTTTCCAATGCTGATGGCCTTGCAGTTGTTTATTGTGAAACCCTACCTGACTGTTCACAGCAGGCAAAGACTGGCATTATATGACTGCTATTATAATAGTGACATCTGCAGGCCATACTCAGTAATACACTTGAATAAACAAAATAAGTGCATACTCTGGAGTCATGACAGATTGCTGTTGCAAGTGAATTCATGGTGCCATCGGCAGCCGCAGTCTTTATGAATTTGTCCCTCTGTGTACTGTTATATAATTTGTATGCAAGAGTTTTCTCCTGGCATCACATTACAAATCATATACAGTGGGTGTCTTTTTGTCACTGTCTATAAAATGAGGATGTTTCAATATCCATGAGTAGAAGTCAAACATCATTTTCCAATCTAATTTAAATGTTTGTATTTTGTAATTTTACTCTCTTCTCTTCTAATTTGCTCTATTCTTTGCCTTCCCTGTTCAATTTCAATATCAGGCTGTGTCATTGCTGACTCAATACAGATTTATATATTAAAATGTACATTTGGCAAAAATTAGCTTGATGTGAGATGTTAACTGTTTGAAACCCAACCAATATTTCATTGTTCATACTGGATCCAGTGACGAGTAAAAACAGCAATTTTATGGACACTTTTGACTTTTTGCTAACTAACTGTAAGCATGACTTTGTCATACTTGTGTGTGTGTGTGGAGTGCAGAGCAGGTAGAGGACCCAAATGCAGGACACAACTAGCTGGTTCAGTTCAAGGGTTTTATTAATAACGAAAAGCGAGCACACTTACAGGTGGAGTGGCCGATGAACAAAGTCCAAATCCAAGAGAAATCCAAAAGGCCTAAATCCAAGCACAATAAAACAGGGGAGGCAAACAAACTGCTACACAGGGTAATCCACAAACAAAGACCCAACAAAGACAAGACAGAAACACCAGGTATATAAACACAGGGACTAACGAGCAGGGCGGGAGCAACACAGGTGACAGGAATCAGGGATAACGAGGCACAGGCAGGGAGAAAGGGAGCAGAGGAAAACTGAGACTGACATGACAAGCAGACAAGTGGCAGAGTGAATAAACAACAGTACAGAACACACATGTAACAAGAGTACAAGAAACCCAAACGAGAACACAGAACTAGAACACAGAGTGCAGGAGGCTAAACCAAAATAAATGAAAACAAGAACTAAGACTAAAGAACTAAAACCCAGACTCCCCAACAGGCCAAACAGACAAGATCATGACAGACTTTTACATTTACTCATTTAGCTGTCGACAAAGCGACTTATAATATGTTAGAGATCACACATCTCTGGAGCAACTAGGGGTTAAGAGTCCTGCTCAGGGTCACACATAGTGATGCCACAGTGGGAACTGAACCCAGGTCTCCAACACCAAATGCACATATCTCATCCACTGCCCCATTGCCACCCCATTATTTTTGGCACCACACCTATTTACATTATGTTGTATCTGCACCAGCTCATGTGTCATTTTGTGGTTACACCAACTGTCGCTGATAAAGCTGATCAATTTTGTCTTCTGTAGAAGTTGTACAAGAAGGAAATGAGGCCTCCGTTCAAACCAACAGTTGGAAGACCCGAAGACACTTTCCATTTTGACCCTGAGTTCACCTCCAGAACACCCACTGGTAACTAAAACATACAAAGACACATAAATTAGGTCTATTAACTGATTAAATGTATGAAGTGGTGATATATCCTTTATATGCCGTTAGTGGTTGAAATTGCTGATGATGCATGTTAGTTTCTGCGTGTCTTTGCCTATCCAGATTCTCCTGGCATCCCTCCCAGCGCTAACACGCACCAGTTATTCCGTGGTTTCAGCTTTGTTGCAACGACTCAAATTCAAGAGCCAAGTGTTGCTACTGTAGCACCTTCTCGTCAGGAGGTGACCAACATCAACCCCATAGCACAGGTATGTACATCTTTAAGAAAACAGCTCATGTCCTAGCTCCACATCTAATTAAATGAAACACACAACATAACAAATTAACTATGTAAATAAATCACTGAAATGACCTCTGACTGAATGAACAGACTGAATAATTAAGACATAGGGTGTTTAATGAAGCAGTCATTCTCTCACCTAATATATGACCCTGACACATTTGACTATGATAGTGTATGTGTGTGTGTGTATATATCTATCTATCTATATATATATATAGATAGATAGATAGATAGATAGATAGATAGATAGATAGATAGATAGATAGATAGATAGATAGATAGATAGATAGATAGATAGATAGATAGATAGATAGATAGATAGATAGATAGATAGATAGAGAGAGAGAGAGAGAGAGAGAGAGAGAGTTTAGTATGTATGACTATTTGTGTTCTCCCTGCAGCATCTCCGTGGTGATGTGGCCTTCAGTGATGTTTATGAGCTTAAGGAGGAAATTGGACAGACAGCAACTACTGTCTGCAGAAGATGTCTGCACAGAGTTACTGCTGTAGAGTATTCAGTGAAGGTAGTGGACACTAAACCTTTACAAAAACATATGGAGATATACAACAACATTATAAATGTAGTATTATAACATATATAACAGTACAATTATATAACATAAGTGTCTGAACATTTTTTGAAATAAAAAACGTACTAAACATGTATGTACTAAATACGTTATGCATATTCCATACGTATAACGTTTAGTGGTGCTTTGTGGGAAAAGCTGCATTCAAATTACATGCTTTCTGCATTCTGGCCATGTGTATTTAGAGATTTAGCGTTGTGCGTTTCTGGTTTTGTGTCAGATCATTGAGAGAGCAAGGAAAGATCCATCAGAAGAGATTGAGATTCTGCTAAGATATGGACAGCATCCAAATATTGTTACGCTGAAGGACGTAAGTGTAACACAGCCACAAAAACCATGTTAAAACAACAAGCAGAACTTCTTCATCACAAGATTTAAATATACCGTGTGTGTGTGTGTGTGTGTGTGTGTGTGACTTTACCATTAGGTGTTTGACGACGGCCAGTGTGCGTTCCTGGTTCAGGATTTACTGAGAGGAGACGAGCTGCTGGACAGAGTTCTGACTGTGCCAAATTTTACAGAGAGAGATGTGTCAGACATCATCTGCACACTGACCAAGACTGTGGAATATCTGCACTCACAGGGGGTAAGACGCAGGGACAGAAAACAAATATAATATTTGTCGAAACCCTTACCGTAAGACTTCTTAACATCATTATTTATGAATGTTTACACTTACTTTCAAAATACTCTATGTACTGTGTTTGGTTTTGAAGATTAAGTAAGAGTTTGAGCAACCTTTTGAATTAACCTGGGCCTGTATTTAACAAGCTTCTCAGACTTACCCATAAGAACACTGCTAAGAATTGAATTAAGAGTAAAAAATTTGGGGCTCAAACCTGCACTTAAAAGTTAGTTATCAAGCATTTCAGTCCCAATTTAAGTGAAGTGTAGGACTAAATCTCAAGCATCAGTCTTAGAGCTGATTCACAACACTGCTGTGCCGCAAACAGGATTTTGGGTGACAATGTAGGCAAGGACCAATCACTTAATAGTGAAATTCCTAAGAGGAGTTTACATTCAACACACATTTGACAATAAAGAATTTTCAAGAGAATACAATATGATATACACATTGGAAATGAAAGATAAAAAAGTAGATCTTTATATGATTGCCATCTATTGTGCCTACTACTCCTGTGAAGCCGGCTATTTGTATAAATTGTGTTTGCTTCTGTTGGATTACGGTAGGTGTTGTTGGGAAGTCAATGAAACACATGACGACGAGTGAAGCTGTAAGTGCCATAATTGTTCCCATGGATTCGGCTTATTGATGGTTGAGATGGTCCTAAATCATAAGCATTGCTGTGTTTGTCCTGTGACAAAGAACCAAAGTGTCATCACCACCTTCAATTCAGCTGAAAAGTCATTACTGCATATGGTCAGTAATGACATCCCTCACCAACTCGTTGACAAAGACTATGCCTGCACTGTCTCAACAGTACCATCGCAAGCCCCTCCTGCCAGCTCCTAACAACTTGAGAGACCTCTCAAGCTGTCTTAAATAACTGAGAGCATAAGACTGATTCTTAGCTTTAAGAAATTTTAAGAAAGATAATTTGCTTTTATTCTTAAGCTTGAGTAAATTTAATGAATTCTCAGCAACTAAGACTAAAATGGCACTTTGAGAGGCTTGATAAATACCGACCCAGATGTGTTACTTTTACAAAGAGAGAGTGAGAGATGGAACCCTGAGACAGCTGCAAAACAGTGGTTGCAGTAAAGGTTCTGCTATGAAACTAATCATATGTTAACTTGCTAAATTTTGTGTGCGTTTTTGTCTGTGTGTGTCTTTCCCCCTTTTCAGGTCGTGCATCGAGACTTGAAGCCCAGTAACATTCGCTATTCTGATGACAGTGGACTCCCAGAATGTATCAGGATATGTGATTTTGGTTGTGCCAAACAGCTCCGGGCTGAGAATGGCTTATTGATGACCCCCTGTTACACAGCTACATTCATGGCTCCTGAGGTACAGTACATCACTTATCATAATAAGAAGTCTCTAATATCTCACTAACACTTACACAAATGATGAAATGGCTATCAAAAATACATTTAAAATAATGAATCACAGAAACTAATCCTGCCATGCACTCTATTGAAATGAGTACTATGTGTCTGTGTGTGCAGGTTCTGAGGAAGCAGGGTTATGATGCAGCCTGTGACATCTGGAGCCTGGGGATCCTGCTCTACACCATGATAGCAGGGTCAGTTTAAAGCTACCAGCATCGACAGACTGTTGCAAACTGTATCTAATGTTGCCATTTTCTGCAAATACTCCCGCTGCTGCTCTAAGCAATAAATAAACAGTAAATACTGTATAACAATAGCTACAAATAAACTCCACAGGTGAAATTATAGTGAAATCAATGAGAGACAATGTATTTTACCCATGTTAAATTAAAGGTTATTGCGTTTCATCTTCTCCACAGTGGGTCTTAAATGTCAGAGGTTTTAATTTTTACACACCGGCTGTGGCTTATAGAAGGCTCTCTATGGTCTGACTCATTCTCTGTTATTGTTATTCACCCAACCTTTTTTTTTTGCCAGTTTCAGTCCATTTGCCAGCAGTTCTGAGGACACAGCAGAGGAAATTCTTGCTCAAATTGGCAGTGGGAAATTCATTATCACAGGAGGGAACTGGGACCTCGTATCAGACTCTGCCAAGGTTAAATTTAAATATTTTTGGGAGATTAATGGATATACAATAATTGTGTTGCTGACATCATGGTACTGGGACTGTCGAAATATACTTATATCACCTGGGTGTGTGTCTACATATGTTATAACAGGACATTGTGATCAAGATGCTCCATGTGGACCCTCACCAGCGCCTGACTGCCCCCCAGGTACTATTATAGTATATAAGAACTAATATATTAGTTTGCTGTTTTGTTTGTAAAACACTGTTAGGAGCAGTTTTTGAAAAATACATTAGGAAAAAATTTCCCTTTTATGCCCTTTAGGTTCTTCGTCATCCCTGGATTGTAGACAGAGACCAGCTCTCTGACAGAGCTCTCTCCAGACAGGATGCGCTTACTGTCAAGGTCAGACCTGTGTGCAAATACTTATTCTCAGACGTTCAGTGTTTCTATGTGTATCCATGTTCCATCCTTATTATAAGAGAACAAAAGTTAAAGTGGTGAATACACAATGCAACATTTATATTGACTGACCTTGGCCTTGAATGACTGAGCTCTAAAAGAAACTCTTGTTAGGATGCATTTCAAAACAGTTTGTGTCACTGTCACTGAAATGTACTACAATGCAAAAGAAACCAAACTGTAATGTGTTTTTTGTCTGTCCATCAGGTGGCGCTGTCTGACACTTTTTTAGTTGTTGGACAGCTTAGGCCAGTATTAGTATGATATAATTTAGTCTCCCTTTATTCCACCAGGGGGCGCTATCTGCCACCTACTCTGCTCTGAGGCGCTGTGCTCCTGCTCCGGTCCTGGAGCCTGTTCAGTCCTCCAGCCTGGCTCAGCGGCGAGGAATGAAGAAACTGGGGAGTCCCAAAGTTAATTCAGAACCTAAAGGAAAGGAGTAGCCTCAACTCAAAAGAAATTAAACACAGACCCACACAATTAAAGAACATGTTCTCTTTTTGAAAAGCACAAACTTTGTTACAAAGTGCTTATAGGCCTATAAACTGAATGTATCCCAAAGGAACTCAGCCTAATTAACCATAACAGTAAAGCAGTCCAGTAGCCCTGACTAGCTTAAGTTCATTCAATTCAAAGTGTAAATTTTAAACCTGTTAAATTATAAACCAATCTGACACTATGCAATATAACATTCATCATGTGCACCTCCACATAAAATGTGACTCTAAAACCCAGTGGCTTGAAGACGTCTTATAGTATCAGTAATATTACCTTAAATAAAACCTAAAATTGTTAATCCTGATCACAAAGGGGTTTAATTCAAGCATTAATCATGCGGAAGCCTTGTACAATATTTTGGATGTTGCTCAGTTGTCCTGTGGAAATTATAAGTTTAATTTGAAAGTTGCCCTTGTTTTCAATTGGTTGAAAAAAACATTTACCTAAATGTTATTCTTACTTTTATTTCTCGCTATTAAGCTTGGCTCTCAGACAGCATTTCTAATAGCTTATAAAACTGCACAAAATTGGACTGATATTCAAAGCGAACACATGGACATTTACTTCTTTTTGGTCATACATGTCAGAATACATTTACAGCGGAAGTGCAATATACACGGAAACATTGTTACCTGCCTTGATCTAGTATATCTATGTTGCTTCAGTAGCTGAAAGTGGGACAAATGAGTGCCACAAACAACATGCCAAGCAGTCAGTTTACTTATCATATTCAGCACAGACATTTATGTCAGCAGTAGTTCATGGACAGCCAAACATTAATATCTGTCTTCCACAGTCATTACTCACATCACATATATCTAATGTTACATAGAGGTTAGAGTAACTTCTGTTTTAATGAGGCACTGCCACTCGCATTATATTTTCCTCCTACCAATCTTCTGAGTTCTACAGAGATATGCATGTTAAAAATGTAAATATCATACCAAAGGTAATTATTTCTTAAGTTAGCCGTGTCACTGGAGTCTTGTTGTTCACAATATGCTTAATAATTTGACTGTATTTATTGCTACCATAAATGTAGCCTTTGACTCGTAAATCAAATTTACTGTTACATGTGTACCACTACTGCACTTCCCAGAGCAGATGGATCAGTGAGCTATGATGGTATTCATTAATTTGTTGTGTTTTTTTCACAACAAAGTCAAAATGAAGACTAGTCATACAGGCAAGAAAACCTGGAGGGTGTCATATAGCACTCACAGAAAAACTCTGCAGCCTAAAGTACTTTGTATTATTAACTCTGCATTCAGTGTGATTGTTAGTAGCTGCCAGTAGGCTTCTGTTTGCTGCTAGTGTCTGAAAGCCAAAATGTTTGGGAATCACTGTGTCAGAGGATTACAGAGGATACATACTGTCTGTTGCTGTTGTATCTAATAAGTTGTACAACCACAAATACGAGGTAAGACTGAACAGGGCGTTTTGCAGATATGAGTAGAACACTTTGTGTTGTACAGTTACAGTGTTGTACAACTTACCAGTAGGAATGTAGATAAAAGTAATAATGCAAATACTTACTGGTCCGAGGTAAAACAAAACATATTGTGTATGTATATGTAACCAGTACGCACTGTAGCAGAGACACAGTAATTCTGTATATATAATGTTTGCAGATAGACGAGACTGTGTGTTATACATTGCAACTGTAAGAGGTGGGACCGATGCAACTATGAGTATGCCGATATGGTTGTACATATTCTGTTGTACAACCATAAGTTGTGGTAAAGCTGTAAATATTGTTTTAGACTGTACATACTCACATGCAAGACCACCAGTAAGAAGGTTAGATTGTATATATATATATAGTGTTGTGCAACAATCTGCAAGCAGTGCGACTGTATATATTGGGTTTGGAGATATATTGAGATTGTACATATTGTGATGTGCGCCCATTGCTCAGAGTGTACATACTGTCTATACCTGGCAATCACTGAAATTATTGGCTAGAATGCCAGTGTTTTACAAATAAACGAAAAGATGCAATCAGCACTGAAATGAGTGAAGTGTTTTTAAAAATATAGATTTAATTTTACACATTTACCTGGAGTCCTTCCTAGAGATGAACTAAGCGTATCACAGAAAGTAAACTTACATTCCTTCATAACAAGTGGTCTTTTTCACAGCAGACAATTTGACTTGTCACTGTAGGAAGAGCGCAGATTTACAACAGTCTACAACTTTATTGTCCCAGCAAAACAAGACAGTGAGCCACTATGTACAATACCTAGAAACAAAAATCAAAGGAGCTAGATGGAATTCAGACACTATTAATTGTATTGTGTAAAATTACGTATTAAAATTATGTATGCAATAAAAGGAGAAGAATCAGAATCAGAAGGAGCTTTATTGCAAAGTAGTGTTTTACACATACAAGGAATTTGCTTTGGTGATAAGGTGCTACACATAAACATACAGTTGACATAAATAAATCTAGAAGTATATTTTTAAAAATTATATATTTTATTATGGTGGGGGTGCAGTCGTGCAGTCACCTGAGTTCAATTCTCCACTGTCCACCAATGTGTCACTGAACAAGACACAAGAAACACCTAGTTGCTCCAGAGGCGTGCAACCTCTGACATAAAATAGCAATTGTAAGTCACTTTGGATAAAAGCATCAGCTAAATGAATAAATGTAAATATAAATGTAAATGTAAACTTGTGCCTTTCTTGCTATGGCATGTCAAAATGTCGTCCATGAAAAAGATGAATTAGTACGATATAATGTTCAGCATCACATCCTGACAATTGTTAAACCTTGGCCCATAAAAGATCTTATAGAAGAGCTTATAAAATGTAGTCAAGGCTACTTAAGCCAGGTAGAAAATAATTTATGTGAGGTGACATGAGGCAAGAAAACAAGTTAAAGATTGTAGGTACAGTTCAAGACTGGGACAGATTAGTAGACAAAGACATGTTAACACGAAAATGCATTTATGCATAACAAACTAATCCTCTTTAAAATGTACAACAACATTTAAATGCTGTGATATGAAACACTTCAAATAAATGTGAAAGGTTTCACAGATTTCAGTACCCTCACATCATAGTATTAAAAAATGTATGAAGGGTGTTACACAAAGGTCACGGTGCTCGGTCCAGTCTGTGCAGTTTTCACGGCAATGTAGTTTTATATACAATTGGCAGGGTTGCACCCAAAAGAAAATGTTTCCAAACATGAATAACTCATTCTCATTTCCCACAATTTG
The DNA here is from genome assembly GCA_029875015.1 of Lepomis gibbosus. Classification (NCBI taxonomy): domain Eukaryota; kingdom Metazoa; phylum Chordata; class Actinopteri; order Centrarchiformes; family Centrarchidae; genus Lepomis; species Lepomis gibbosus. The sequence continues at coordinate 1,291 of JAPMOB010234298.1, read as the reverse complement.
TCAGATTGGGATGAATGTTAGCAGTCAAGAAATACGCACTGAAAAACTCACTACAAAATAGCAACAATGATTTTCTTTCAGATGTTATTTCAAAATAAACTATTTGAAAATTCACGCAAATATTGTATGCATTAAAATCAATACATGACTAATAACTATAATGGGTGAAAATCTATATCATATGCTTAGTCTTTGATGGGTGTGAAATGTAATACAGATTTAACTGGTACAAGTTCAGTTACCGCAGCTTTCTCTCCATCCATCTTAACGTAGCAGCAAGTGCTTGTCAAAGCCACTAGATGGCAACCAATTACAGCCCATGCTCTCACTCTCTCTCTTTCCATTTCTTACAAGAAGTTGTCCCTTTAGAGCCATAATCCCTAAAAAAAGAAGAAAAGAAGGCTTTAATTTATATCAGCCGCCAAGCTCACACTCTGTTCCATAAAAGCTTTTAGCGGGCGCTGAGCTGATGTGTCAGGTGGGTGTGGCAGGCTCATCAGGTCTGACATTTAAGTGCAGTAGTGCTCAGAGCAAAAGAGATTGTAGGATATGAGTAGATACAGATGACAAGCCCCCCTGCAAAGATGATTGCAGTGGAGTGACAGGAGGAGACCAAACAACAGATAGAGGAAGGAGAAGGTGTCGGGAGGGGAGAGATGAAAGGCAAAAGAAAGAAAAAGAGCTTTGAGAAACAATAACTCAACACAACAATTACAGCTTTATCACAATGTATATTATTGTTCGTAAAGAGGACTTTAAAATATATCAAAACTGGAATACAATGTAATTTAGATTTAGATTTTAATGCAAGTTAATATCTCCATACGTGTGTAGCATAAACAAATCATTTAATCTGACTTGTACGTACAATCAAATAGTTATAGTGTCAAGTTTTGGTCTTTAGTGTTCCTTAAAAGTGAGCACATACAGGTGAAATTAATTGAAATAATGAGTAGGAAACCTGGATTGCACCTGGCCATCCTGTAACCCGACCAGCCAATGTTCAGGTCCTCATAATACCAAAGTGTCCTTGTGCGAGTTAATGAATAATTAACCCTTCTCTGGAAGTGCTGTTTTGTAGCAGGATGCCCTCTGACCTTCCTGCAAAGGGGACCAAGTGAAAAGACATTTAGATTTATAGCATAAGGAAAGTGTGTGAGTGATAGTGCTGCTCAATATTCAATACAAAGACAAAAACACCATCAGATTAAGTGGAGCAATGTTTTGGCAATCTGTAGGGCCATCTGTGCAAACTTCAACATGGAGTAAACATGTATATATATATATATAT
>JAPMOB010234297.1:0-13868 GCA_029875015.1 Lepomis gibbosus | reverse complement strand
GTGTATGACAATAAACACCAGTCAGTTTTTCCGTAGAAACAAGCGTTGTGACATACATGTGATGTGACTTTCTGATGGCTAGCTTTGACTTGCCGTGGAATTGCACACATAAAAAGAAACAGACTCTTACACTCAGCACTTCTGTGTTAACTTTTTCTGCCATATTTAAAAAATAAAAATATACATAATGTAAATAGTGGAAAAATGCTTAAAGGTATGGCCTTCAAAACATGTTGCCTCATGTATTATAGATGATAACTATTGATGTGCACAAACAGGCACACACACTTTCCACTTTCCAGGCACACACACTTACACAGACACTATCAGTTACAAAGCTTGCAGGTGCATGCAGACTTGTGCTCATCTGTGCACGTAAGAAATCATGCCCAAATGTATTGTGGAAGAGTTGCCAAATGAGTTAAAATGTTATGCTCTGAATTTGAATTATGCCTTCAGAATTTGTGAGTACATTTGTGAAATTAAACATGCTGATTTATTTAATATTTAGTGACTTAACTGAAATTTAGATGTTCGGGTTTGCTGGTGGGTTACAATGCATAAGTGACTGCAACGTCCCCCTGAGGGGACCTTCATTGCATGTCAACCCCCTCTCCCTCTCCTAGCAATTCGTGCCTTTATCTCTACTGTGTCTATTAAATAAAGCAAACAAATTCTAAAAATAATGGTTAACAGTACAGTATAGATTCCCTGTCCCTGAGAAAGAATATAGCAACTTCAAAATACATGAGTCAACGTTCAGCCACCAGGGGGCAGACATCTAAACGAGCTGGCAGACACATAGGCACCATATCTGTGGCTTACAGAAGAAGTTGTTTGCAAACAGCTGTTTACTTTCATATACAGCAGACCTAGAGGCACATTTATTGTGGTGGTCAGTTTCATCTAATGAATTTAAGTCAAGTATTCACTCTCCTTTAAGGACTGTTTTGGTCTCCACCAACTCATAGAAAACATGCCCTCCTCTAGCTATTTTTACAATTGCCTATTTCAGGTAATCATGATCTGGCAATGTTTGGTCCAGGGCTGGTAGTGTACTGTGGAGACTCAGCCATGAACAGCTACGTGATGATTTTCAGTGATTTCATCAACTACAAAAGACACATGTCTCACAGCAATGAGTCATTTGATATAGTGTTGTTTATTTAGCCCCGTGCTCTTTTTGACCTACTAGATAAGGTAGCCTATATTTTGGTTCTCAGTCTCATTCTGAAAGCAGCACTTTAACAACCCATTATCTATATATCGCTGCACCCTGAAGAGCACCTCAGCAGAGAGTTAAAGGTTGAGTCGTTATGAATTCATGGCAACAGGGGTGGACTGGCTACTGCGGCGTGCGGGAATGTTCTTGAACAGCCGGTCCACTTCAGGCCGGTGTCGGGAGTTATTTTTCAGTTTCTAACGTTTTACATTATGATCCGCGACAGCGGTGGCCCGCCGGCCTGCTCCAGCGAACGCTGAATAAGCCAGACCATTACTTTCAATATAGAGGTCGGACACGAGCGGCCCCTCCCAACTTGGACTGATCCTCCTTTTTGATGAAATCTGATTGGCTCAACGGCGCCGATCAAAGGCGTTTTCTTTCCATCTTGGGCGGTTTAATCTACAAACGTTTTGTCAGAGGTGAAGCCAGCAGAAATGTAAAATGTGGCGAAAAGAGAGAAAGAGGAAAAAGTGTGATGCCAAAAAAATAACAATCAAGAAGAATTTTTGGCACAAGCAGCTATGCGCCTAATTAACCAACGACTTGGCAGAAAAATTGTTGTAGCAGGTGAGGCAGGACCCGCACTGACAGAGACAGGTGCACAATTAGGAGGATAATGCATTTATTATATACTGAAATTATTTATGCATTTATGTATAGCATATACATTAGGCTATTTATATAGCCTATATAAACAACAGTTTGCAATGTGTTATCACACAAAAACATCCTTCTATAAGCAGGGTATTTCTGTATGTTGGTATGTATAGGCCTATTAGTTGTTAAGGTCAGTGGTGGTGATTCAGAGAGACATGGTGATGATGACCCCAGTCATGTTGATGAGGAGGGAGAGAAGGAGGAGGAGGAGCAACAGGAGGAGGATGAGGAGGCCAGGGGAAACAGAAACAACAGTGACAGGTACAGCGGGAAGTGTGCAGGGCTGGGTGGGCAAGATAGATTTAGAAAATGGATTATTGTTATGCATTTATTACTAATGTTTTTCTCGAACATATGTAGCTTTACAATCAGTAAAAGCAGAGTGGGGGTCAGCACAGGGGAAGCTAAGCCAGGGATAGGCCTACTCAGACCTGAAGATGAGGGAGTTGATTTTTATGCACACACATACACACACTGTTATGGGAACGCATTGTGGTTTTTGAGTATATTTAAGAATTTTAGCACTCTGACTGACTCTTGCCTGACCTGGTCTTGTTCAGAGCAGTGGATCCTTGTTTGTACAAACTGAGGAGGCAGGCGTCATCCTGAAGTTTCTTGAAGGTCTTCAGCGTAATCTGACTGACCATACACAACAAAAACACTAAAATGTATTAAAATAATAAAAAAATACTTCTTTTTTAGGGCCCTCTGTGTCAAAGTCCCGGTGCTGAATTTCGGTCCCATTACTCCCCTGCATGGCACTAACTATTTGTCCACCTTTCTTCATTCAGTTTTACTTCTTTCTTTTATGCAAATATCTTCTTCTGTCGCTGTATCTCTGTGTCAAGTGCTGCTTCATTAATATTTGATGTGACTTAGGATAATGATGCACTTAGACTCTGCATGCACATGCTGCCTGTATGTACGTGTGTGTGTGTGTGTGTGTGTGTGTGTGTGTGTGTGCAGCCGTGTGCAGGTGGTTTCGGTGGGAGAGAGGGAAATGGGTGGGGGAGGGATGGGGGAGGATAAACCAGCAGTTCTGCAATTTAAAGTTATAAACTGTACTGTGCTGAATTTAGGATGCACCACCAGAGGCCAGCAAGCAACAGAGTAATGGCAGTGTAATATGTGCAAATATGTATGTAGATATGCATAATGTACAACACAGTACATTACTAATGTACTTGAAGGAACATGAACATATTACAGTCATCTATCATTGATTAGCTGCTTCCATTTCATGGTCCAGATGAATAGTGAGAGAGACACAATGAGGTTTTCCTAGCACTCTCATGGTATCATACTAATTTCCAAGCCAATAATACGAATGAATGATTTATTAGATGTTGTAAGATGGCTGTTATTCTCAAATCAAACTCTCGCTTCATTAGTTTTAATGTAATTGCGTTTGACTTCATGAGAGTCCATTAAATGTTTATGGAAGTAGACACAGCAATGCAAGTAGACACTAATGACAATGTCAGGTTTTAGCAAACACCTTTTCTGTGTTAACACAAGAACAATATCAGCTGTCATTACAGGCCTAATTTAACCGATTTAATCTACCATACCTCTCTGCAAAGCACTTCCGCAATCTAAAAGGAATGGACAATTATGTTAGTGTTTACCAAACAGGTTTGCACAGGGTAAACTCTGTTTATCATTAGAGCATCAAGACAGGAACATCTGGATGTGTGTCAGTGTGCAGATGGAGAACTATATTTCTTTGATCTAATTTTATTTAGGTTGTGATTCTGCTGCTGATGTGATATCAATGTCTGGAATTTTGCATTTAATTGGGACAAGTCTTAGGATTACCTAGAGGACTTTCATTTTAGCATTAGGCATACAGCCATGGCAAATTGGCTACGACTGTAACAAAATTAAATGCAAGTTTTGTGTAATAATTTCTCATTAAAAGTACATTTTTTAACAGGAATTGCTAAATCTGTTTATACTATGAGAAATATTCAAATATGTGCTTTTTATGTGTTGTTTTGACAGTGTACATCTAAACTGACACTTATATATGGGGATTTTAACAACTTACACACTTATTATCCATTGATTTGTATCTCATCCTTCCTATCTCACCGTCTATCTGCCTTGATATAAAATGTATTTTCAGTCTTTTTTCCATTATGATGGGATGCATTTTGACAGGAAGTTAGCTTTTCATATTTTCAGATCCCATTTCATTACACTTCATTCCTTACCAGTGCACCTTTACAGAGCTGCACTCTCACCTTGTGCCTGTTCACATGCACACATGGACAAACTACTGCACGCAGCATGCACAAACACACAAAGTAGGTCACCTTGATGTGTGACGCTGAGCTCAGCTGGTGTATCTGTGTGTATGTTTTTTGTGTTTCACCCTTGTGGATTGTGTTTTGTCCTCTTATGATCCTCTCCTTGTCCTTGTAGCTCCATAGAGAGACTAGTCATTAGATTGGCTTTAAGTCACTTAGACCAAACTCTAATTCAATTACAAAACCTGCACTCAGATGCACTTACAGTCATGTTTGCATTCAAATATGTGATATATGTTGCACAAGGTTGAAAGAGGTGAGCCTCCAAAGATACAATATATGATATTATACGGTGAGGTGGAACATAATAGAGTGGGGTGTAAATAAATAAGCATGGGCTGCCATCATACAGATTCATGTTTTCATTTACATAAAGGGCATGAGTCCAGAAATCTATGAACAGTAATAAACAACACTGAACATGGAGTTTTATTTCCATCTATGGGCCTCCATGAGGATAAATGAACACCCATGAACCATCTGAACAAACTGTGGAGACCTTCAGCTTGAAAATCCTTGAACACGACAGCGGAAGGACGAGACAAGGACACTTCCACACCAGGATATAGGATTTGCACATGCATAAAGACATGGGCACACACACAGGCAACACTTGCACACAAACCATCTGCCTCTGTCCAGCCACAGGGTCATACTGTTTAATTGGCTTTTTTTCTCCAGTTAGTTGCATCTACAAATGTTGTCCCTCTAACTTGATTTAATGTTACATCTAATAAAACAATCAGACATTTTCAATTCCAACTTAATCATTAATTAAATTATCATTTAAAACTCATGCCTCTGGTGACAAACAAGTGTCCCTTTGGATGAGTCAAGCAAGGATGTTCTTTTTATTTTCTTTTTTTTAAAGTACTTCATTGCCTTAAATGTGTCCTTTGCCCCCTTGCCTCGTGAGAGCTGCTCCACTCAGTAGTGTGACATACAGAGCTAAATGCAAGGAGACACCATGCACAGTAAAGTGGACTTAGGCTACTCTGTTTTCAGTCTGGCTTAGTGAACAGCATACCCAGTCACACTTATCTACTTTGTGTTTCTCTTATTATTTCAGCCCTGAAATATAGTTTCCTGACTCAATTAAGCTGGGGCTTTTAAAACACAACAATGAAAGCCAATCTGCTGAAACTGGCTGGTACAAACACACCCTGTCTGTGCATGGTCATTTTGGTTTCCAAATGGAATTAACCACAAAGTGATAGGCCCCTTACACAAACACAAATTAGCATTGGCAGGAAACAATCCATAAAGGTTATTCTTTTCTCATTTGTATTCAGTTGTAACGGTTGAGTTCAGTTGGGGCGGGGTGGGGGTAGGGCAGTGGGAGAAGGGATAGGGAGTGTACTTGGCGTGACCCGGAGAAAGGGTCTTTCTAAACGAAAACGCAGCCTGATGCATCGGACCAGTTCTACACAGGCAGAGTAGTTGTACGCTGCATTTGGCCCAACCCCAAATGACTACCGTGAGAGGAAACTATGATGACGACAGCTCGTAAATCGGCAGCTGGAACCTAGAGGTGCCCTGGTTGCGCGATCCGAACGGTGAACACAAGTGCCTGCCAGTACTGTACCCGGAGACTCCACATTCAAGGGACTGGGAAGCTTGAGTTACGCGTGCGTTTCCAGTTGGATCAGAGAAGGATATTGCCCTGTTTTTTTAGAGATGCTGCGCATCTTGTGCTATCCTCACATCTTAGCAGCGCGGTAAACTTTACAGGCTAATGAGTCATATTTGACCAATTAAAAGTCCCCAAAAGAGACAGAGAAGTTAATTCACAGAAAATGTCCACGACGCACCTAAGCTCTCCGGCGCCCAACCAGAGCTACCATTCCACGGCCACCTACGACAAGACAGACCCCGCGGGGGTGGAGAGGCAAATTCGCCTGCTGCTTTTCGGCTTGTGCGTAACCATCGCCGCTGCTACCTTTGTCGGAGGTGTGTATTCGTTGCTTTCTTTCCTCCGTATGAGGAGAAAAACCTCCCTGTGTCTCATTGTGGCTTCCATGTCCGTGGACGACCTACTCAGCGTGGTCCCTCTCTCCTTGTTCATGCTCCTACAGTGGGAGACAGATGGAGGTGGAGGGTCCGGCAGCCTCTGCACTTTATCTGGACTTCTGTACGTGTTCCAGGGTGTTTCCAGCAATATGAAGGCTTGCCTTATAGCAGCCTACACTTTTTATGTCACTAAGAGATTTGGAGTGCTTCAGTCTGTCCGCCGGCCACTAAGAGTGATGTGGGCCATTGCTGGTGTGTGGGCGGTCAGCCTGGTCGTCAGCGTGTTGCCTTTGTGCGGATGGGGCAGCTTTACGCCGGCCTCTCTCGGATGTTTCCCTGGGAGCGACAGTTTTTACATCATGCTGCTTTTCTCTTTATATTCCCTGTGTTTCTGCGGCTTGTTATTTTTCTTCATCCCCCTAACCTACCAGCTGCTCTGCTCCAGAGAGCCCCAGAGGACTTTACTGTACCCGAACTATTTGGAGATGGCGAGGGCACTGAGTGGCTCTGCTCCCCTCTGTGACCTCAAATCCTTTTCACGGGACAGCCTTAACAAAAGTTTCGGTGCCTACAACGAGCTGAGCCCAAGTTCATGCGGGACCGAGCTCAGGGAGAAAGAGGACAGCTGCATGTCCCCAGTGTCTCCCAACGGGCAGAGGACGACTGCAGTCGAGGACACACCAGTGGTGTTTGCACAAAAACGCTTCTCCATGATCCTGGCAGTTGTCCGAGTTATTTTATGGATGCCAATGATGGTAAGCAGCGTGATAAAAGCAAATGCTACAGTAGTTGAAGCCAAAAACAACAGCAGAACATATGAGTGCCCTTCCACTTCCAAACACCAATCTAATAGGTTCGAAATGATTTCCTTGTTTTCAGAAAACATTTGCTATCTATGAGTTTTGTTTGTAGGCCTGCTTATTTCCAAGTGTCATTTATATGAAATAGTTTGCCCTATTTTGCACTGATAGAGCAAGTTGTCTCACCTTAGGGGGCAACAAAGAGATGTCAAATAAGCACCAGAAAAGTTCTAGCCAACAAGAAACCCATGTACGGGTCTCTAATGTATTATATATGTAATGTAAATGCAAAACATCCCCAAATCAAACCACCATTTCTGTTGTGGAATTAAGTCAGAATAGAAGTGTATCATTCTCTTAAAATCATTTCCTGTGAGGAAAAATAAAACATTACTTTCATATATATATATATAGCCTATATATAAATACAAGCAACTGTTTATTTACAACCAGTGTCCTATTACATTATTCCCTATAGGCCTGGAGGCAGGTTTTAGTCAACACCTGAATGTCAGCCTTCATTGGGTTGCATTGTAAAATAAGGTACATGATTGCCACACACTGACCTTTGCTGTTAAAATATTTGTCCGTGCTCAAAGAAAATAGGTGATATATAGCTGATAATGATAGGCAAACAGAACTGACATTCCAAACTTGACACTTGACAAACTTGAAACTTTTGTGTTTAAGAAACAAACCAGTCCGAATAAACATGTCTTACCTAAGTTGTTTTCTCTTTAGGTATATATTATGTTTGTGCCTGTGTTTGTATTTGCTAAGGTAAGATGTATAAAACAGTAAAGGTGAATACCAGCACAATGCTGAACTTGTTGCTGAGCCACAATGGAGTCATAAAAGCACTATTTATAAAGGAACACTTTCATTTTTTTGAATAAGCGATAGAAATGTATACATTTAGTTACAATTTTGTACACACATACATGGAACAATAATGCAACTCTCTCGTAATGTTGCATTTTGGCTCAAACTGCGTTGACATATTTCAATAACAAAACAAAAGACAAGACGAGCAAAAAAGCTCAGAATGGGTGAAGGATCTTTGTAATTTCTTTCCATTCATGTGTCCTCCTTCCCCCCACTTTCTCGCGAATCACTGACTCCCCAGTGAATTAATTTCCCCTTTCCCTTCATTCACAGACTTTGGTGCTGGTACGCCACGCACTGAATGTACGCAGCTCATCCCTGGAGACTCTGAGCTTCTTTCTCACTCTGCTTGCCCCTGCGGTCACTCCATTATTTGTGCTGTCTGAGCGCTGGATCCACATGCCATGTGGCTGCTTCATTAATTGCAAACGGGATCCAGCACAGGAGCCCTCAGGTAAACCACGACAGTACACAAATTTACCAACAGTGTACCGTAATGTGTGTTTCTACATAATGAACTCCAGTACAAGTTTCCCCAAAATGACATAGAGAGTACTTTTTATTCTTTTCTGGCACGAGGGTGTAATAAAATCATTCTCAATTACTTTTTCCACAGTGATGAAAAGAAGATTTGAGTTCAACCTTTCCTTCCAACAAGGCTATGGAGTGTACAAATTGTCACATGCCACCATGTCTCATAACAGTCTGCCCCTTGAGAATCCTGCATATCACAGCCTCTTTAATTGTGACTTCCCAAATACCCGCCTTGATGCACTTGAAAGTGGTGGGCTCTCCAGCCTGGGGCCCAATTTTGATTTCAGCACCACCTGCCCTGTGGACAGCTCCTCGCATGCCGACCTTCTGTTGGAAGCAGTAGCCGGTGGAGGAGAGGCGCTGGCTGATTGTCCTCCACTCCCTCATGAGAACCATGGGGATGAAGGTGATTTCCGCTGTGTCCCTTCGCTGCCTTCTCATCACCGGGAGCAGGATCACAATCTCACTGACACATCGTCTGTGTTCGAGGGGACAGAGAGGAGGCTGTCGCACGAGGAGTGTCGGAAAATCGAGCTGACAGACTGGGAGTGGTGCAGAAGTAAATCAGAGAGAACACCCAGACAGGTACACCACTGTCCAGGATATTCAGTTTATTAGCCTGATTTTGAACCATCAAATTAAGTCTTTAGTATCTGTCATTCTGTGGTTTATGGCTGCCATTAATTGATTCCACATTTGCACTCTATTGCTTTCCTAAGCTAGTCAAACAACTGCTGTATTTGCATGCAACATATGGTAATATTCTCTAGAGATGACCGTTTAGATGAGATTAGTGTCTCAGGCTCATAGAATGGATGGATTTTCAATCTCCCTTTCTGTGTTTACATTTTCTACAAAAGGAAATGAAATTCTGTCTTATTGCAGTGCACATGTGCATAGATACAGAGACACACAGCTGGACTGGAATGTAGTCTTTACATAGCCAAGCCTTAAAGATGTGTGCATATTTGCACGTTTTTGTCTGTCTGACTGCCTTTCAGACTCTCTGTTTGTTGGTCTGTGTCTCTGTGGGGGGGTTCTGCATCTTTGAATATGCCTTTTTGTAATCAAGCTGACAGACTGGGAGCTGTGCATGTGATTTAGATAAAATGGTTAAAATTCCCTCATCCGTAGCCTCTCGTCTTTCCTCCTCTCTCTCTGCATATCTTTATTTGTGCTAAGCCTCAATGGACTCTGACTAATAGAGCAATTGATCAAGATACTATCAGCTGCATACTATTTTAGTAACAAATGTCAGCCTGTCTTTCAAAAGCAAATATTCATTCATTGTTGCTGCACAGACCCTCTAAAATCAGACTAACTCTCAAGGCTCAGCTCTATTCATTGATTTGGTCTTATGGTTAGGGGGTGTTTACAGTTTCAGCTCAGTATTAATGAAATTATTCACTGATAGGTAGCTCCCTTATGTGAGTCTATGAATGTTTTTGTGCATACCTGTGATTTGGTATGAATTTGGAATGAAATTTTAATGACAAATTCTTCACAATCCATTTTTGATTAATGTTTTAGTTCAAGTACAATCAAAAACATAGTATATGTACATATAGTGCAGTACTGTCTGTCTGCCAAGACCCAAAATTGTGCTCATAAATGTATTATTTGCTCAATAGTTGCAAAGTCAAAGAGCACTAAATGTAAACAATGGTGCTGAAGACAGTTCGCTACAGGCGCATGAACTGCTACCCACTAATCCATTTTTAATCCATTTCTTTCTTTGTTGTTGACATCTTGTGCTCTTGTAATACCAAAAGCTTAAATCTCTTTGTGTTTTGTTGGACCCAATTGAATTCTTAAGCAAGGACAAAACAGTAAAGGCTTAATGATTAATGGATCCTACCCTTAGAAATACCAAACACAGACGAGAGAACAGCCTCACAGCCACAGGCATTACCTTTGATATTGACAGCACAGCAAATGTGACTTGTGGAGCGATAACACTGAGTATTTTAAACGCAGAACTAACTGGGACATGAACAGATGCAGGGCCATGTATACATGTGCGCACTCACAAACACATGCACACACTTAATCACTGTCTCGCGTCCTCTCTGTCTCTGCTCTACTTATAAGTCTGAAATGTTTTGGTTTGAAATTCACCAGAGGGTGGAAAATCCATGGAGCATGCATCTACAGCTAGGCTTTGGCACTCACTTTGCATCATGGATAAGTCTGACATGCTCACTGCTAGCTGCTGGCTTTTGTGTGTCCTACTTCTTGGCTTCGAAGTAGCAAACTCTATATATTAGGCTCCCTTAGACCTCATTCATGGATTGGAATAAGTATATACATGCATAATAGCTGTATTTATATGCAGTGACACACAGCATCTACAAACAAACAGTAGACAAGATGAATAATATCAAGTCAAACACATATACATACCGTATATATACACAACAGATGAAAGCAAAGCAATTTGTAGCATTTCCTGGCTGTTTTTTATTTCCTTGTTAGCAGGCTAGATGTCATTACCCAGCATCTGTCCTCCTTACTATCAGCCGTTCTGGCCTTCAGCATCTACCGAGAGAGGTGGAATTAGAGCTTAAAGACATCTTTACCCTCTCTGTGACTTTATACTCTCTGTTAGCAAGCACAGAGCTGGCGGTGTATTCACAAGCCTTCTCCCAGAGGGGAAATCTAATTCACATTCAGATGTAGGGAAGTGAAACCCGTTCACCCTTCTGAGAACACATACCCTTCTGAGAACACATACAAAACTGTAAATAAGTGTTTGAAAAAAACAACAATATTTAAGTAATGATTTTGAATTGACACAGAATCAGTGTACTGCAAACATGCTAGGATCTGCTGGCATCGGTAACATGTGACTTACAGTACTGTTGCTTATATGAAACAGGTGGTGTATGACAGTTTGATGTGTGTGTGTGTGTGTGTGTGTGTGTGTGTTTGTGTGTTTGTGTGTGTGTGTGTGTGTGTGTGTGTGTGTGTGTGTGCAAAAAGAGACTACAGCAATGCTGGCAGTTCTAAAAGAATGTACTCAGAATGTAATCAACTATGCTGTATTAGGATGCTCACAATGATAATGTTACCATGCTTATGTTTAGCAGGCATAATATTTACCATGTGTTGGCAATAAGTACAGCTAAGGCTGATGGGACTTTCAGTAGCGTTGCAGGTATTTAGTCACAAATCACAATTTTGACCGGATGATGGCGCTAGATAAAAAGGGAATCACCAATTCATCCTGAGGGGAATATCTGTACCAAATTTCATGCCAATGCATTTAGAAGTTGTCAAGATTTTTCTGTCTGGACCAAAGTAAGTAACCGGCTTACCGACATTGCCATCTTTAGAGCCATTCCTGTGTACTGTACAATACTGTAGAAGCAAGGCAGAATGGAAATGCTTGCATTCATGTAATGCAGGTTTATATGCTTTATATTGAAATAATGAAGAGAACTGCGACACTGCATGTAGGCTTAATAAATAAGTCATTTGAATATACCCAGAACACACACACACCATCTGTCAATGTACTTCCCACAGTGATGGGTTCTGAGCATTATTTGAAATACTTGACAATGTGTTTTCAGTTCAACATTGTGGCCCGTCTCTCCCTCTGTCTCCCTCCATTCACAATGATGCAATGACAATGACAGGAAAACAGACAGAGTCAGGGAGAACAAGAGATTGACATCCTCTTTGTTGCTATTGTGCGTCATACTCACAATCAGATCATTACATTGAACTAATCTAAATAATTTAGAGGGTTTAATGAGACCTGCCACAGTCTCCCCACTGTCGCACAGCAGGATGCTTTTCCTTTCCCCTGCCAGCAATATGCATTTTCTTAAACACATCATGTTAACAGAGGCTCACTTTGATGTACTGTGTGGTGAAATCATCTCTATAAAAACAATATAGAAATATGACTGGAAAACATGAAAAATGACTAAAAATGTGAGTGATATGAATGAGTCCAGTAATTGTATTATATAATATGTAAATAAATATGAAAAATCTATAACAAACTACCTCACACTGATCTGACTTACTACTTTATTTGTGAGCCTAGATGGATGTTGACTCAACATTATTTGTTCTTTCTTTGTTTTTTCCTATGCAGCGGTCATCAGGTGGACTTTCAATCCCCCTGTGCGCCTTTCAGGGCACTGTATCTTTGCACGCACCCACAGGGAAGACCCTCTCCCTCTCCACCTATGAGGTCAGCAGTGACGGACTCAAAATCTCCCCCAACAATGCTAAGAAGGTAATACTGCAGTCTCTGTCTTTAGGGTTCAGTTCCAGATAATTTTAAGCAATTCATCAAATGAATTGTGAGACGTTTTTGGAAATTTACTTACTGCTTCCATGCTGTGAGTTAGATGAAAAGATTGATGACTTTCATGTCTGTGCATAAATGAAGCTCGAGTTAGGAGACAGTTATCTTAAAAAGGCTGGATGCAGCAGGAAGCAGCCTTGCACAAAAAATACACAAAAAACTACAAGTGGCTTTACAAAGAGGTATATGTGTTGTAACATTTTTGTTGGCCAGTGGTGCCTGTAAAAACACAATATACATACGAACGAAGAAGAAGAAGTAGTAGTAATGGTTGTGTGGTTTATTAGAAGTACTGTAAGTAGAGAAGTGAAATTTTGATAAATGGAGGACCACACATATTTGCGTGTTGTCCACCGTAGCTTCTCCTATGAGTGAGTAGTTGGTCACAATTTGCTACCCACACCACTAGATGCCACTAAAACTTACACACCGAACCTTGTATTCAATTACTGTCAAAAAAAACTATTGACTCACAGCAACTTTATATGTTTTGTATGTTTTTTAGTTTCAGAAACATATGTAACTAATTTGGAATTACATTTGACCCTATAATATTTATTACATTTACTCATTTTTTCCAAAGCTACAATTCCTTTATATGCCAGAGGTTACATCTGTGGCGGTTTTGGGGGGGGCCAACAGGGGCCAGTGCCCCTGTAATCCAGCCCTTGGACCCCCCTATGGCCCCCCCTCTGAACGAAAAGTCTACGTGGGCGGCTCGCGCCCCGAAGCAAGCTCCGCTGCAGCTGTCTTTAGGTTTTACACAGGCACAGCGCTGGTTCAGCTAATAGCTTATTGTTAAAAACAAGCTGAAGTGAAAGCTGCCTGTCTTTAGTAACTTTAGCTTAGTTTGCCTGTACATTAAAATATGGCACATTATAAACCGCTCTACCAGCAGCAGCAGCGGGAGGAGGAAGAGGACAGAAGGGACTAAGCTGTTCATTATTTCTAAACTTCACACAGTATGTTGATGTCAGGAATATGTAATATTTATTTTGCTGACATGTTAAATTTGTTTCCAGTGAGATATTAGTGACTTTACAGCTGTAAATCCTGTTGCTGCTCTAGAAACAACAAAAAATTTAAATAATATATTTAATTATTTAGTAATAAATAGGACT
>JAPMOB010234289.1:0-22312 GCA_029875015.1 Lepomis gibbosus | reverse complement strand
CCTCTTACTGCTGTGGAAGCTGTTATGCATTTTAGTCAAAGCCTTAACGCTGTCTGAAACACTTTTTAGATTTGAAAATATTTTATTTTATTTGTGAAAATGACAAAGGGGGGATTTCACTGCTTTTTTCACATATTGACCACATTAGACCAGGTCCAGATCCAAAACCACTATACCTAGAGATCTCAAATCTGGACTAGATTGTCCCACAGAGGCTAAAGTTTCAATCAGACACAGTTTCAGATTTGTGAAACCTTTATTCAATTTGTGAAAATGCTCTTTTTATATACAGTCTATGATCGGAAGCTGCGAATCGGAAGCTTACTTCAGCGTCGTAAATTCTGTCATCCATGCTTTAAGTTTCTGACATCAGTATGAAATAAATTGTAATTTCCTCAGGTAATGTCTGCCACCTGCAGACCTATGGAAAGTGCACATTTAGGGGTCAAAAGTACCATCCTGAGTGCCACCTGTCAGTTGGGATATTTAAATGGGCAATAATGATAACATGATTGATAAAGATTGCATTTGAATAAACAGGTGCAGCATAGATTAGTTAAGGACAATGTGTAATTGAGAATAAAAGGATGACTGACAAGAAGGCTGTCCAATTACATGATGAAGATGTGTCCATAAGTCAAGACTAAAAGAATCACAGGGGATCGAATTTTTTGCAAATGTTTACCTGCCTCCTAATATAGGCCTACACAAGATATTTTCTATGTTGCACACGTGTACTTCAGTGTAAGTGCAAACACCAATGACACTGAAGCCATACTGCATCTCTCCCAATTCAGGGGCCAGAGTCCACATTTCTAGAATGAATGTATCAAAATTGGCCGACAAGGACTGTCACATCCAACAGGGTCTGCTAAATGCTAAAAATATTATACTTGAATTTCGAGGACACAACCTATATAACCACTACAGTGCACCATATACCACAATCCATTTTATGTTGCTGAATTCTTTACATTTAGCTGATCCTTGTCAACATGTCTAGTAAATATCTTGTGACAACATCACAGTAACCAGGTATTACACTTATAGTTTACCTGGTTACAGAAATTGCAGAAACATACTTTGAATTTCTGTAAGTTGAAATGGGAAACAAATAACGTGTAGACGTGAGCATTTTGAGACCATTTATTGAAAAGAAAGAAATCAAGATCAATCTGAAATACAATCCTCAGGGAAAGGAAATGAAAATAAATAAAAAATAAATTATAAAGTACAAAACATTTCAAAAAAATGCACATCTCTGCAAATAAAAATAATACATATACGCCAGATGAGCCTCTTGCTGAGGTGTGGGAACTGTGAATCAAAAGCACACTGAATATAAATAAAATCTACTGAAAGAGGTGACATACAGATAGACTGTAATAAAAGGTTTTACCAACAGTATGTTTTCATTCAGTTCGGGTATCAACTTTTATTATTTTCCATATTCATTACAAATAGACACATTTCCCTGAGGAAACAACAACCACATGAGGCTTCAAATACTCAGTGGCTAACTCAATCCAAATGCCATCTGATGGTTTGTTTAAAATACATGATGTGAGTAGGAGGCCAATGCTAACTGTCAACATTCGGAATATGTTGTACCTGTATATGAGTATCGAGAGGTTTCAGCATAAAATCTGTTGCTTTGACATAGCTGTGTCAGAAAAGGTGGCAAAACTGTAGCGTAGAAGAAAAGCAATAGTATTTACACTTTGCACATCATTAAATTGATGAATTTTCTGTATCAAGGTGCACAGTTATGACTCATTTTGCCCCTAGCAGCAATAACCATTTCTACAATAGGCCGCTGTTATCAAGCAGCAATGCACATTCTTTTTTGCCAATTACACTGAAATTCTGACATGTATGCAAATGATTTTTTAAAAGTTCTAGACAAAGGTCAAATATGTACATTTAATGATTGGACAGAAACATAGCAAGATTGTCAAATGTTGCTCAAATTCTGAAATCACTAAGAGGCACTATATCCTCACTACATCAGATGAATTCCCTTCTTGTATCAGGTCCTTGGTTATTAACAAAGTGAAGCAAAAGAGAAGAGAGTAGATCTACAGGAACCTGCAGAGACAATCTTTCCATCTAAACCAGGATGGTTTTAACTTTCTTCAAGCTGTAAAGTAGACATGCTGCATTATATTTACCCAAGACAGAACAAATATTTATCATGTCTCCCAATCAGACCTCACGATAACAGACTCAAATTGTGAAATAAATGCCCACGATTCATGCCCAAATAAGGAATTTCCAAGCTAATGCAACTCCATAACAAAAGTGAAAGTACAAATAAATCAAAAAGACAGTACAAATCTAAAGTAGACAGACAACTGATTATAACACAGTACCAAAACAGTAGAAAAAGACACCAGCCCTTTGATAATCCAAAAACCATACATTTTTATAACTAAATCTTTTTACTTTTATGCACACACTAGAAATGTACACCTCATATATACAGATAGAATCCAACCTCTAATATTATCATCACCTTTTAAAGCCCACTTCTGCTGAGTCAAATCAGATGTGACAGAACTAGCTAAAATTAAACTCTTTTTCTTCTTTTTGCTCAAATAATCAATACAGATGTGATGAAGTCTTTGGAAATAGAATCAATAACCATAGTATTGCCTTGCATTACATTTTGTTCTTTACACAACATTCAGTTCTAACCTCAGTAGGTATGTAGAGAAGAAAATGAAGCCATGAAAGTAAATATAGAAAGGAAAAAATACCATTGAATATTCAGAGGCATAGCAACTCATGTGACCCATGTTTGGGAACATCAGCAAACATTGTTTAAATCAAACATAAATAAAAAAAATTTTGGGACATTTTTCAGGACAGCATATCAGAATATTGGTAAAAAAAATGGTAAAGAAAGTCCATTTGAGCCATGTTATACATTTCGCACACCATCAATTTACCCACAAAATACTATAACCTCTCTCATCAAAATAACAATGTATCCATTAAAACTATGGTCACATATCACATTTGAACTTGTCATATAAACAGTATGGATCCCAAGTTTCAAATGAATTTGTAATTTTTATTACAAGTCTCTCAACAGACAATGGCTTTTAGGAACTGAGCAGACTCTTGTTATTACTGATTACTGAGTCTGTTGTGACTTAAAAAGAGTAATGTTACATTTAGTTTAACATTCTTTGACATGGTCCCTCAAACCACAGATTAGCTCTCTGAAATACTTTGGGACTCACACTATTTGAAATGATTATTACTGAACTGTACAATTCATGAAAGGTGGGCTACTATGCAGAGTATACAGTTATACTGACATTGTGTGTGGGTGTCTTTAAAGTGAAACTCCACCCTAAATCTGCATTTTGAGCATCAAACACTATCTCTTAAACGTGGATTTCTAATGGTACCAATTTTAATGGCTGAAAAAAAGTAGCAAAATGCAAATTAAAACTTGATTTAACAATTATTATAGGAAGAAGCTACAATTGTTTACAGCCACCTTTTGAGTTTACAGGGAGCGAGTGACTGTTTGACACTTAAAAGAATATATTTTGGGGAGAATCACTTTAAATGTCAAAGAAAGAGCAGTGAACATAAAATATAGCCCTTAACTCTCTCTAGGCAGGTAGCCTGTGTAATACATGAGTAAGTGTAACCAGCATCCACCTTGTGCAGCATATGCTGTTGCATGAATGTATTGAATGTGCCAAGAACAGTGAGCTGATGAGATTCAGAATGCCTTGATTTGATTACACTTTTTTTAGTAGTCTTCCATAGGAAGAAATTTTGTTTGTTTTTTTGTAAAGAAAAAAAAATGTAAATATAACATAACTCTGGAGCCAAACTAATATGAGTTTGTAAATTAAGATGCTTTGATTTACATGGTCTCATGCATGTGATTAACTGTGCACGAAAACCAGCCAGATCCATGCTGTTTCTTGTGCAGAACAAAGACGGAGATGTCAATGTAAATGTTTCTTTTCTACAGTAATGCTGTATTTGTAGTAATATTTCTCGTATTGCAACCTTCAAGTCTTCAGAACATGATGATCAGGAGCTGGCTTCATGCAAGTCTTGGTATGCTTTCAGTCTCCTGTCTGGTGTCATTAGAAGCTGTCAGGACGTGGCTCATAGATGCAAAAACACAAGATTTGGGTTGTAGCCGCACTAGCAGCCCATGTGGATCCAATTACACACTCGATTTTTTTTGTTTTTATGAATGAAATATTTTGCTGTTGTTAGATCTTTACCACCTTTGGCCTGAGGGGAGCACCAAAGGACTGTCAGACTTGTTTGCAAGGTATGCTAACACTTATAATGTAAGTGTAACATGCTAACGTTTATGTGAAGTAAAGCTGATGTCGATAAGTCCTTAGTTTTATATGTATACTGTTATGACATGAAATATCAGGACAATAAATGTCTGTGCTAAAATTCATAGCAAAACATTCACAGCAGCATGGCTAAACAGCTGAGATGAAATGTGTCTTTCTGTAATTGTCTATTTTCCCCCCTACATAATATCTTTGTTAAAAACCCTAAAGGTAAACTCTAACAAACACAATGTGGTTGAGAGAGGATGAGCACATCTGTCTTCCTTACTGTTCTCTTTAAAGTCCTTTATATTTTACAAGCCATCAATATATGAATGTCTTTCAAGGATTTGGCCAAATTATGAGGAAAAATGCAACCTCAGATTAGTTTCTGAGGTTCATATCATTTTATTCTTTCTATCATCAATCTGTGACTTCTGCCTGGGGTATGCAATTGAACAACAAGTTGAGTGCAACTGTTCCAAGATTTCCAATCACAGTATGCTTGAAAG
Source organism: Lepomis gibbosus (assembly GCA_029875015.1). Lineage (NCBI taxonomy): Eukaryota > Metazoa > Chordata > Actinopteri > Centrarchiformes > Centrarchidae > Lepomis > Lepomis gibbosus. Next base: position 17,475 of record JAPMOB010234289.1, on the reverse strand, counting down.
ACTATTTGAATACTTGTCTCAATGATTAATTCTAGACATCCCTGGTGGTCAACGGTAAAGCTTTAAAGCTTTTCTTTTTGGTTATGATTCTGTGCTCTCTAATGCATGCTTGCCAGCTGGTATAGCTAGCTCATTAAAATTATTTTCTACATGTACTTTAGCTGTTTAAGACCACTACATAGTAGCAGTCAGAGCCTGCAAAAACTGTATGATCAGATAGTACAGAGCTGGTCAGAAAAGCCAACTGCCGATATGTATCCATTACTCCACCGATCTTCAGCGCCATAAGTCTTTCCATTTTTAACAGAATATCTCCATTTTAAGGTAAAACCTCTTTCTTCTTTCATCTTCCTCAAACTCTTCCAGACTCTTTCTGTATTGACCACTACTCTTTCTCGCCGTGTCAGTCAGAGTGGGTCGTACTTTAAACAGCCTAAGTACGGCCCCTCTTCTAGGCTATCATCTGTTCTGCTATTTTGGTGAACATAAACAGCAATAAGGAATGGGAATTACATTTAATGTTACTGATGTTTAAATGACATTTAAAGACAAACAGGAGAGACCTGAGAGCGGCTGAGCCAGAGAGAGCAGGAGTACTAAGAGGACTGAAACTTAACTTCATTTGGTAGTTTTGTGTGATGCTTTTGCAGTAACTACAGATGTTTCTGTGAACAGCGACAATTTCATTTGAATAGGATAATGTACATTGTAAGGGGTAGATTGGGGCGGGGGGGTGCTAGGAGTTCATGATTTGATAGGTGGAGCCGTTTTCTGGGCGGGGCTTGGCTTCAGTGGTGGTGGTTGGCTTTGGAGGCCAGTCGGGGTCCACACTAAGCTCCTGGGCCAGATGCATGTAGCGAGCCTTGGGTGCCATCTTCTGTGGGCAGCACAGCCAGGACAGACACTTGTACGCCCACAGGTCAATGCCCCCCTGAAAATACCACGGTCCCAAGAATAAACAAATAAATAAAATAAAAATACCAGAGAAAGGAGAAAAGGGGAGGGATGAAAGGTTCCATGAACTTTTCTTTAAAAAACAGCTTTTACTGACCAATGCAAGATGATGGTGGCACACTAATACTAACTGTTGGATATAAAATATAGAACTAGAACATTTGGGTGATATGCATGCACATTTGTTTGTACTGGTAAACTGTAACAAGTGTGCATGCATGCAAGTCATTCAAAACAAAATTCAGCATGATAATAGCTTGAAGGAGTTGGCAGTAGACAGAGTGAGCCCACTGGTAAAAACAAGCTCATGGAGTCAAAGATCAAACAAACAAAAGGATTCCACAGCAGGTCTCTACAGATTAAATAAACACAGACATTTAGGCTCGCCTGCTTCAATTTTAAATATATTGTACTTGATAGTGTTACTGTAGGAACCACTGACAGTGTTGACTAACATAGCTGTCAAGGACATAATAGGCAAACTAAGGAGGGAGGTGGCAAACAATCATTCTTCTAGAAAAAAAGCAATGGGAGATATCCAAGGCTTGGGAACGGTTTGAGCAATATTAACAAATAAATCTATAATAATCATAATGCTATTTGTTGTATATTCACGTGCATACACATAATTGTAGTTACTGTGTTCCGCAACAATGTGCATGGCACACATTTGATGACAACACATCACTCTGCTAAAAATGGGCAGATACAGTAAATACAAAACTACTTTGCACTTAAAGCAAATTCAGTGAGCATATTGCATTGTAACGCACATCACCACCTTAAGGGCATATTTCACAGATAGATGGTTGAAGTTGCTTTAAATACTACCATGCCTCACAAATTTAACATATTGACAAGATGAGGATGAAGTTTTTTACCATCTTGCTAAAGTAAATGTGTTTAACAGGTACCACCAGTAGCTACAAATTTGAAAAAAAGCAATCAGCTTCAGCAAAAACGTTATTAACTAAAATACTTGTCCTTAAGAGCATGTTATGAAACTGATCGCAAAATTGAGCCGGAGAAATGAATGGTTTGGAGCAAAACAGCAACTGTTATCAAGCCCTGAACAGAGGCCCATCAGGGTGACACGAGAAGGAGAGGACAGATCAGAAAGAGACTGATGTCTCGCACATGCATGTATTGGTTAGCGGTTACAAAAGAAAGGTGCGCTCTGTAGCATTAGAGCAAGAAGTGGGGACAGAGAGAGGGAACACCACACAAGAGGAAAATGAAAGGGCTGAAGAAGAAGGTGTCAGATTTTCCCAACCTGTGGTGTCGGGGCGGCAGGAGTGACGCCAAAGCTGCCCTGTTTTTCTCGGCTGAACACAAGCTTCCATAAGACGATGTCAAGGATGAAGGTCTATGGAATAGCGCAGTGGGCAGGGAAAGAATTACAGAGAGGCGAGTTTGTTTTCACATAGCGTCTGCTACTGTTTTTTTGCACAGTCTTCAATTGTTTTTGCAGAGCCATAATGTATGAAAAGCTTTAGCTAATCATGTGTAGCAACTTACATTAAGCTGTATATTAATCATGTGAGGTTAAAATTAAATTACAAACATTAGTAAGAAGAGAGCGCATGGATACCATTGTCTCACAATACTGAAAACTCTGCTGAAATTTTTGATTATGCGCAAAATCATTTTTGGTTGATCTTGAAAAAGGTCAAAGGAATTTTCACCGGTGGTTTAGGAAATAGCATCATCTAGGGTGTCTGCTAAGCATGTATGCAAGGGCAGCCAACTAAAAGGAAGGCAAAGGCACAGTGATACTGCTTCACTGAGACTATCTATTGTCATGCAGTTGTACAGCAATGAATTATCTTCTTGAAGAGCACTCGTCCATCAAAAAATTAGACAAGACAAACGTATGCTGCTTTGAGGTATTACAAAAGCCCACAAATGCATACATTTCACCAAAACAGGTTTAAAACGGTCACATACTTTTGAGTATGTACTATTATTATAAATATTATTAAGTGCTATTACAGATACCGTTGTTTGTCTCTTTGAAGAACATTTTCACTTAACAACATCATTTCTTCTCACAACACAAGCCTGATCCTGCTGTCCAGCTAAATGAGACAAAGATGAGCACAATGCATGACAAAACAAAAACTGAACATGAGAAAAACATCTATGATTACCATGTGTTTAAGTGTCTTACCTCCACCACAACAGACACAGCAGCATTGACTAAGATGATGATGAAGAGTTTTAACCTCCATTCAAATGGGACACAAACAATCTGTGGAGAGAGAGGGTGAGGGTTGGGTGGGGGTGGGGGGAGATAATTAGCAAGACAGCCTCCTTTTAAGGCTTTATGCGTCTGCACTTCTCATAGGCACATCTTGGGCCTTAATATTCTATCAAAATATTAAATGAGTATAGAGTTCAGCATGATAAAACAAGCTACAGTCTTCAACAGTGCCAAGAAAAGGTCTATGTTTCTTGTGTATCTTACCTCTAGAAACTCATCAATGCCTTTGACAGGATAGAACATAATGAACAGCAGGAAAACATACAACGTAAAGGCAGACAGCACAAAAGGCCCTGGGGAGAGGACACGTAAAGACATGCAAACAAATTTATAGCACATATTTATAATCATACCAAAGTAACAGATGTATTTGCGCTAAGAAGTTTCTTACAATTCTTGTAGCTAGGCTGTCTAAAAGGCTTGCCCTTTGAGAAAACAATGGCAACAATGAGATACTGGAAGCAAGAGACATAGAAGAGGCTGGTGTTCTCAAAGTTTTGGATGTTGTGGTCGTCCACTTCGGTGTCGTTATGGTCAGACACGTTAATGTGAGACGACTGGTTGCAGACACTGGGTGAGAAGAGAGTTCGATTTAAGAATAATGCAGAAATCTGACTGTGCACGACAGTTATTTCAAATATGTTATGAAATTATTCCCAAATCATATCTAGTTAATTATGCTGTGATGATATTTTTGTTTGGCTGAGGTGCAATGTTCGGCAATGATGGCAGCAGGTACTCACTCTGTAAGAGGAGTCCAGATTGTGTACCAGGGCTGCTGTCGGACCCAAAGGAATGTAATGGTCTGGAAGCCCAAGCAGATGAGGATCTGGGTCAGCACAGAGAACAGCAGAGGCCCTGAGATCAGACCCGATGGGGGACGACGCGACACCAATTCTCTCCACGCTGGGTTCAGACTCACTGAGTAGTGGGGGTTGGGGGTGGTGGGGCAGGACGTACAAGACAGAATTTAAGAAATATATGAAGCACAACATTATCTTTGTTATTTTTCTTATACTTACTGGTAAAGACAATAAGGAGGATGATGGCAATATCGATGAAAAGGAACTGAAAGTCTCCAAGGTTACTGAGGATCTGACAAACAAAAACCACCGACAGCACAGATCAGAGACTCACGTGAATTTGCTGGATTTCTCATTACAGCTACTATCAACTGCGGAAACAACATTACGTACAGAGTAGAGGAGAGTGACACTGATGTACTGGATGATGCTGTAGAGGGCCATAAACTTGAACACACAGAAGGAGGTGATGAGAGCAGCACGCCCCTCCCTGTAAAAGCAAGCAAACGCCGGGTCATCTCTCTATCCAACATTAACCCCACAAGAAACAACACGTCATATGGCTATAAAAACACTACTTAACATAAATGATCTTTTACGCACTATGGATTTGTGTAAAATAAGTGAATTAAAAAAGTTTTGTTGTTTTGTTGTGTTAAAGTGTAAAAATTTAATTATCTTTAATTCAAACCTCAATACTGCTAAAGAAAAGTAACTGTTAAATCACTAGTATTTTCCAATTACTATATCAGTAGTCGATACTTTATTACCACAACTACAAAATAGCATGTAATGACAAGAACGCTCCAGGTGCTTTTGTGGTGCGATGCTTCTTTTAAGTTAAAATTATCACTTTCCCTATTCATATTTTGCCTATGGTTTATTAATTGTTTGACTGGTACACAAAAAGAAGGAAAGAAAAACCTGATGAGGCTGGGGACACAGGAGATGTTGGGTGTCCTCGAGGTAAAGGGAGAGGCTACAGAGGCTTCGAGCTCCGACAGAGAGATGCCACCATGAGCCCTCTTCAGAGCCTGGGTGAGGAAATTTAAGGTGTGACTGTAACCAAAACACGTCCTCTTAAACCTATTATTGTTAAACAATTACTTTTAAAGTGGCTGTACATACCCCACAGTCGTTAGCTCCATCTCCGCACATCCCCACAAAGTAGCTGTGAGCAAATATTAAAGAACAGTCACTCTGTGACCAATGATACCACTTTTTTTTTTTTTAACAGTTCTTACTGAAGGATGATACTAATGCTGCTGATTATTCTCAGTCGCAACCGGCAAATACTGTGTATCTAATACTTTTATACAGTTTGGATGATCATAGACTTGAATACTCACTCTACTTCCTGCAATGCCTCAATGAGCTGGGTTTTCTGGTCCGGGGCCATTCTGGCAAACACTGTCCCATGGAGCACCAGCTACAAGGCAGAACAGACCATCAAAGCAACAGAAACATAAGGCATCGTGGAGATAATTGTACTCAAAGAACAGTAGGTGCAACTTTAATATTTTTACTCCAGTTACAGAAAGGGTTGGTGTGTTGTCCGCTCTCATTTAGGAGACGTCATACCTTTTGAAGCATGTCTGGGAAATGCTCCTCAATCACGGCAAACGATTTTCCGTTCATAGCAAAGTGGTACAGCTCTTGTCTTTTGGGCTCATCTACGTAACACGCATCCTCCAGACTAATGTTCACTTCCTGTTTAAGTGATAAAAGTTTGGCTTAGTTACAACAAATTAGTTTAAAGTCTTAAATAGGTCATTTGTTATTAGTCAGCTGTTTGCATTATGTAAACAGACAGTCAGTAGCCACTATGCAGACTTTTTATTCAAAAGGTCTATTTTGTGGAAGCCAGCAAAGCATTTCTTGACCAGAATTTTAAACCAAAAAAAATGTAGTCATCAAAATGTCTGCCATCACCATGTATTAAAATTCTTTCTGTATTTATCTTATCAGTAAATATTTGCTTCATGACTTATTTGTGTGTTTAGACTTTGGTATAGCAGGACACTTGCTTTTTAGTAAACAAGACACTTCAGTCTATATGTTGGCAATTTTGATTGACAATAAGAAGAAAATTGTGTTCCCTCCCACTAAACAGGTTGTGTCGGACATTACCTTGTCAAGATCAGTCATAAAACAATTTCACTTGGTTTCAGAGATAGTTTTGGTGCTTCGATGCAGTGCCCATGGGCTCAAATGAGTCTTTTCATTACTTGGAGATTGAGTGTGTATGACTGCATGCAGTCTTTTGTGTGTGCGCTCTTTTCTCCATGTGCGTTTGTTGTTTAGCATTAGCCCCATCGCCTCACCTCTAGGCGAGATGTCTTGCTCGGCTTGTCAGCGTATCTCCAGGTGATCTTGGCGGCATGTCCATTATGCGGAGGGTGGGCATCAGCAATGATGACTGTGTCTTGGGGAGGAATCATTCCGCAGTCCCGGGCCACAGAGATGGCTGTAAGCATGTTGTCACCTGGAATGTGATCACAGCACACGTTCCTTATTGTACTTTTTTTTGATTGCCTCATGATCAGCTCCATTGCAGATATATACAGTCATGTGCCTTGCTCTCGTGATCTTGATGATAACTGTTAAGGGAAAGTAGAGTGATGTTTAGTATTTGTTGTCTGGCAGATTTTTCCCATGTTGTCTTAATATAATATTCATGTCAAGATGGTTTGGGGACACATGGAGTGAGAGGATAAAGCCTGGTTCTGAAATGGTGCCTAATACTGTATGAATAGATCATGAATCACTCAAAATTTACTAAACTCATTTTCGGCTTCAATGTTAGACTAACTTTCCGAGTAGCAACCTTCAGAAGACAGATGACAAGGTCCAAGCCAAGCAAGGGAGTAAAAAAAAAAATCCTCAGGTGGATATTTTTGTTTGTGCCAATGACACCGAGCAGCCTTGAGAATGTTATTAGTTGAGATTACAGGTACAGCTGAATAAATACCAAAGGGATTCAACCTTGTGAGTGCCAATTCACAGATTGCCAAACTCATTATGCTGCCTTTGTCACAGCAATGCAAGAGCTTTAACCACGTACAGACAGAGAGAAACATGAAAGGAAGATTATGGATTATGTGTACTGCATGTTTTCATTTGTCTGTGTGTGTTTGTGTGTTCTCTTTAGTGATTATATCAATGCCATTACTGGCTTACTTAAGGCCTGAGTGCATGTGTGTGTGCGCGCGTACAGTTTCTCACAAAAGTGAGTACACCCTTCATATTTTTGTAAATATTTGATTATATCTTTTCATGTGACAACACTGAAGACATGATACTTTGCTACAATGCAAAGTAGTGAGAGTAAAGCTTGTATAACAGTGTAACTTTGCTGTCGCCTCAAAATAACACATCAAACAGCCATTAATGTCTAAACCGCTGGCAACAAAAGTGAGTAAACCTCTAAGTGAAAATGTCCAAATTGAGTCCAATTAGCCATTTTCCCTCCCCGGTGTCATGTGACTCGTTAGTGTTACAAGGTCTCAGGTGTACTCAATTTAGTGTTCTCACACTTCCTCATACATGGCACCTCATGGCAAAGAACTCTGGGGATCTGAAAAAAAGAATTTCTGCTCTACATAAAGATGGCCTAGGCTAAAAGAAGACTGCCAAGATTAAAACTGAGCTGCACCACAGTGGCCAAGACCATAGAGCGATTCAACAGGACAGGTTCCACTCAGAACTGGCCTCGCTGTAGTCAGTTGAGTGCATGTGCTCAGCGTTATATCCAGAGGTTGTCTTTGGTAAATAGAAGGTATTAGTGCTGCCAACATTGCTGCAGAGGTTGAAGGGGTGGGGGTCAGCCTGTCAGACCATATGCCGCACACTGCATCAAATTGGTCTGCATGGCTGTCATCCCAGAAGGAAGCCTCTTCTAAAGACGATGCAGTCTATAGCAAACAGTTTGCTATAGACAAGCAGACTAAGGACATGGATTACTGGAACCATGTCCTGTAGTTTGATTAGACCAAGATAAACTTATTTGGTTCAGATGGTGTCAAGCTTGTGTGGCGGCAACCAGGTGAGGAGTACAAAGACAAGTGTATCTTGCCTACAGACCAAGCATGGGAATGTCATGGTCTGGAGCTGCATGAGTTCTGCCGGTACTGGGAGCTCCAATTCTTTGAAGGAACCATGAATGTCAACATGTACTGTAGCAGAGCATGATCCCCTCCCTTCGGAGACTAGGCCGCAGGGCAGTGTTCCAACATGATAGCAACCCCAAACACACTTGCAAGACAACCACTGCTTTGCTAAAGAAGCTGAGGGGAAAGGTGATGGGCTGGCCATGTTTCCAGACCTAAACCCTAGTGAGCATCTGTGGAGCATCCTCCAACGGAAGTTGGAGGAGAGCAAGGTCTCTTACATCCACCAGGTCTGCGATGGCGCCGTGGAGGAGTGGAAGAGTACTCCAGTGGCAAGCTGTGAAGCTCTGATGAACTCCATGCCTAAGAGAGTTAAGGCAGGGCTGGAAAATAATGGTGACCACACAGAATATTGACACTTTGGGCCCAATTTGGACATTTTCACTTAGGGGTGTACTCACTTTTGTTGCCAGTGGTTTAGACATCAATGGCTGTGTGATGTGTTATTTTAAGGGCACAGCAAATTAAACTGTTATACAAGCTGTACACTCAATACTGCATTATGGAAAAATGTCATTTCTTCAGTGTTGTCACATAAAAATATATGATCAAATATTTACAAAAATGTGAGGTGTGTACTCACTTTTGTGTGATACTGTATGCGTACATGTGCACACATGTATAGATGGTCTCACCAGTAACCATGACAGTGCGGATGTGTGCTCGGCGGAGATCCTGCAGCACCCCTGGGGTTTCTGCCTTCAGTTTGTTCTGCATGATGATCAGACCCAGGAACTCCATGTTTGCCTCTATGTGATCCCTAGATCATTAGAAAATACATATACATGTCTACTTAAGTAAAAAGACCAAAATACCTAAAATACAAAGTGAAACTGTACATTTGCTCCTAGTAAATAACTTTGTACCAAGTAAGTACCAATAAGTACACAAGGGTTCTTTGTTACCTAATTTTCTTATTTATATATGTATAAACAGAGGATTGCAGGTGTGACAGTGTAATGCCCACAGTGTGAAGTAGCATGCTAAAAAAGCACCAGGGATCCTGAAGTTCTCTAAATTGGTTTAAAATGAAGGTCAAAAGCAACAACAATATACAGTACGCTACCTGCTGATGTTCTGGACTTTGTGCCAGGTGAGTTTGGACTCAAGTCGACGATGAGCCAGAGCTATGACCCTGAAACCCTGCTTGGTGTAACCCTCCAAAACTTCTGGAAAGCTTTCTGGTACTGCAAAGAGACAAGTTAGAGAGAGACAGAGAGCAAGTGAATGAGACTTATTTCAAACGTGTTTTTTTTGCCGAGGTCAGGGCATAGAGGATTGCCTGCTAGAATTTAGCAAGCACTTACGTTTCAAAAAACATGTGAAAAGTAAGAGACAAACAAAGAAGGCAGCAAACCAAATCCTGCAGTTAAATTGATTTCCTTATCATTTTCTTCAGTTTCTGGTACTCATTGCACGTTGATGCGCTCAACCCCTACACATATGGCAGGTCAGTGGGCTAAAATTAAATAAATCAATTAGTTTAAGGATGCACTTATATGGAATTTCAGGATCAATAAGAACAACAGATAATATCTCCTCCACACACACACACACACAAATAGGCATCAACACAAAGAGCAGATAGGAAAGAGGCATAAGTGCAAAAATCACCATTCAGAACTGGGTTTCAGTGGTGCCCCTAGTACGCAGCCATGCTCTGCATCAGACATTACTATTGGCTGAAATTCCATAACTGGAATAATAACATTTTTTTCACTTATTATATATATTTAACCACCGATATATCGTGCATGCTTAATATTTTCCAATGCTTTTCAACTATAGCACTTACAGTAATTAGAGACCTCACCTGTCTCTTTCCTGCAGAGACCAGCCACCACCTCAGGCGCTCCCTTCACATAGGCATCCATACGTTTCTCCCCCAGCAGACGAGCCACCACACTCATCCTTTGGAGTGCGGAGGAAAAAGGAAACTGGCGCACGATTCCTATTTCATACGCTGACTGCACATGCGCACCCCCACAGACACACAGGGGGAAAAATTACCATTTATGTCAAGGAGAAGATGTAATCTAAAAACACAATGTCATTCTGCTGAAATTGAAAACATGGATAATGCTAAGAAAAGATGATCACAAAATGACTATTTTCAGAAGGACAATGTGTAACTTAAGTGCATGGTTGACAAAATTATGACACTTATTGACAATTATTTTGACACTGAACAATAAAAACATAAATTTTCAATTTTATAAATTTCCAGTAACTTTGTAAACATGCTGCCAATTTTGTCAAATTAAAAAATAAAATATTATCAAAAAGCCTTGCACATTGTCAAAAAGAACAAAGGTGACTTACCGAGATCTCATACAGTTCCTATAATGAGAAAAAAGAGTAGGATGAGTCAATGGGAACTCAAATACACCAATCATGCAGAGAAATAATAATGGTTCTGTTCTTATGCTATTAATGTTGCTGGTTTTAATGACAGCAATATTCTGTGGATTTGGGAAATCTTAAGTCAACTTGTATTAGGATGACAAGTCAAAAAATGCTAACAGAACATCTAAGACCACACTCCAGCTCTAATATTTTATTGATATCATTACATTCATAGATCTGTATATTTTTAAATGTCAGTGTGTGTAAAGATATTGTTGCTGTTCATACCATGTCCTGCTCTGGTGATGCTGTGGGCTCTGGGGGCAATAGCTGTTTTGGAGGTCGAACCACAGTGGGCATGATACGGTTGTGAAGAGATGTTTCCTCCTCAGTGGCCTCTTCCAGGATCTGTGCAGACAAAGTTTTCAGAGGAAAGAGGGCAACAATAGTAAGAGATAACAAGAATATATAAACATGTCAATATAAACATATTTAACATAATAAATCAACTTTAGCCTCCCTTTAGCCTTCTCTTTCTGTCACACACTGGTGGCCTACACATACAAAAGGATTCCAAGTGGATATTTCACACATCCCCCCCTGTGCTGCCCTGACCAACATTATGCTTTTGGATACAACTCACCCAGCCTGTAGCCTCAAACATTTTGAGGTCCAGCGGGTCTCCAGACACCTGTCCCTCTATTTTGGTAAGAGAGTGGCATGTAGCCATACAAGCCACAAACTGGGACTTGACAAGATTTTCCTTATAGGCATCTTCCTCTGACAGGTGGAAACTGGAGAGTGAAGAGGTTGACAAAGAAAGACAACAAGTTGTACTCATGTATAAAAATGAACCTAATGACTTGTTATTTTAATGACGTGATGATGTAAATGCTTAGAGAGGCACATATGAAATGTATAAAAAACTAATATAGTAACAGTGCATGATTTTTATTATACCATGAATAACTATTATTCTAAATGTGGGGACATTAATCATTTCCCCATATCCGTAACACTGCACATTATAATATTCGAACAACTGCAAGAATCTCAGTGCAGAATAACAGATTCCATATATGGACACTGGTTGGTTGGTTTTGTAAATATCATCCTGTAATTATTTCACACATTATCTGTGACATTTCAGCATTTACAGGGATTTGAAATAAGGGAATTTCCTTCAGATTAAAAGATATTCCAGAATATAATTTTACTACTAGGTCATCAGCAAAGCAATACCAGCTCAGCAACGGCTAAACTAAGACAATGACTTGAGATTTCTAAGATTAAATGCTCCGACACAGTGAACATTTCCATGTTTGATCAATTAGAGTACAGATCAGCTTACCTGCCATTCTCAACCCTCTGGATTCCCCATAGGTCTAATCCATCTTCTGTCAGAGTTCCAGTCTGTAAGTAGAGAGAGAGTAGAATTTTACAGAGTTTGATTGAATTGAAATAGAATAAAAGAGCTCTTACAATCCATTTTGGTTAACATCAGTAGTTACCTTCCTCATGTGAAATGGCAACATTTTTAATCTATTTGCACAAACAGATTGGAGTTTTCATCATTCCCCTTGAGATAAATTATCCATCATGTGACTCCAATTATCTAGTTATTCAAAATGTTGTAGACCTGCTACTGTTCATATTTTGTTTCTTTCAGGGTGTGTACTTTCTTGCTGGCTTCCAGACAATGGAGTCTTTTTGAAATTGAAACATTTCTTCTTCAGCAATATGTAAGCGTAGTGCTGACTACCCAAAGAGCAAAAACAGCAGTCAAAAAAACCCACAAGCACTCACCTTGTCAAAGCAGACCAGATTGATTTGTCCGCAGATATTGATCCTCTGTGGGCTGATGCAGAAAATGCCAATGTTTTTGAGGCGTCGCTGGGCATACACAATGCCAGCGGTCATGGCGGCTGGCAGCGCCGGTGGCACAGTGATGGTGATGATGTCCAGAGACTCAATGATGATGGTCTTAGCTGGCACCTGGGTCAGGCAGAAAGGAAAAAGTCAGGAAACTTTTGCCTGTTTGATAAACACTTGTCTTTGATTAGCAACCATCTCCAGCTATAAATCAGCACACCTGAAACAGGTGGAAATTCACGGTTCAATCACACTCAATTGTTGAAGTGGCTCCAGGTTCGTGAGTCAAATATGTGGTATTATCCAACACAAGCTGCCGAGAGCCACTTTTGAACTCAACAGTGTCTGGGGCATGTTTCTCCTTGTTCATATTAACAACAAAGCCAAAGCAATGACCCAAAATGGCTGATTTTTTTTAAGTCTTACGCTAATCCTACAACCACCTTATAATCATGCAACAAGCGTTACAGAGAAGGGAACACAAAGTCTCAAACAGTTCATGTTCTGCAGCAAACACGTGATTCAGAAATGTTTTACTATTGTTGCTTGGTTATGGGAAAGCTTTTGCACAATGGTAAGGCCAGGGCTAAAACACCAGTCAGTAAGTATCAGACATATCAGATGACAAGAAAGAGGACTCCGCAAGTGAGCTGTTGTGCAATGCTAACATGTCATCATAATAACTTGATAAGCTGATGGTGACTCTGATACTGTGAGTTTGTTTTGTAACGATTCTGCCCCCAAGTGGGCAAAATACTCTTTGGTTCAGTTTTGACCTTAAGCCACAGTGGGCTGCTCAACAGTCAACGATTAAAACTGTGGTTGTACTTTTTTTTAAAAATTCATTCCATCGGGAGCGCCGCGTTTTTCCAAGCTGCTAAAAATGCCAGGAGCGTGACGAGGCGCTGAGCGTTTTTTTTTCAGTCACCGAGAGTTGAAAAATGTTCAACTTTGGGAAAAACGCTGCGCTCGTCACTGTCACTTTTTACCCAGCCGTCCAATCACGGTGCAGGAGGGGCGGGACAAACACCGCACCGAGCATATCCGATCTTGAACGAAACGATGTGCCAACTCGCCGAGGTGTTTCCTCACCGTAAAATCTCATAAACCCACATACGGACAAGTCTGTACTCTCATGTTTCAGCCTTATTTTCATGCAGAGCGAGGGCCAGAGCAAGTACTTTGTGGTGACATTTTTACATTCAGTAAATTAAGTAGGCCACTCTACTTAGAGCACATTCCCTCCATGGAAATTATGTATCATAGCAACCACAGCTTCTCGGAAAAAAAAAACTGTGCCTCCAAAACGCACCCTAGCACTCGCAGCTAGGCATTTTCAGAACAGCAGGTGGTGTTTTCAGCCGGCAAAAAACGCTTTGGTGGACACGGGCCCTTAGACTCAAATTTTCACCCTGAAACTCTGAACCCATTTAATTCAAAATCAGTACACTGCATTTGTTGTCACTTCCTAGATTACCTTGTTCATGATGCTGAGGACGATGGAGTAGACAAAGCCAATTCCAGCCACAGCCACCAGACACAGCAGGAAGAGGTAGGCATCACGGTACAGCTTGAAGTCGGTGGGTTTTGGGTAAAGGATAGAGCGCACCAGCTGGCCTTTGGCGGTGCTGAAACCTGGGTGAAGAAGTTGTTATAAGAAGTTTAGATTAAAACTTTTTTTTTTTAAATTTCATTTAACAAAAGATGTTATGAGTCTTTAGACAAGTGTTAGTCTTTTTATGGTTAGTCTTAAGTACAGCTCACTCTATGGAAAAAGCATCTCCACATAAGTCTTAAGCCCTTGCACATGGGGTCAGCATGTAAGAAGGATTACATCAGATTTTAATTTTAATATATGAAATCACATCTGAACATCTCAGTGTTTTAGTACCTAAGTTTCTATACGAAGCATCATGTAAATATACACCAGCTTACAGATAATTCAAACTTTTAAATACATATTTTTCCCAGACACACACACACACACACACACCTGTGCGGACCACCACAGCCCTGACCAGTTCGCCTGTGTAGAAGCGGGTCTGGATGACGTTGGTGCCGCAGAATAGTGTATGTCTCTTATGCTCCTCTGTGTCGTAGACATTGTCAGCCTCCTCACCCCTCTCCCCCGGCACTGGGTTTGGGAGGTGGGTCTTTGTCACGGGAACACTCTCACCTGATAAGGGGTAGACTGATATTAGGACTGGCTGCTGTTAGAATTACAGGTAGAACATTTAGCTGTTATCCAGTGGTGGCTGTAAAGTGTATCTACAGATATATCAAATATTCCCACAATTATCAGACTTAAATTATCAGTTTTCAGCTCTAACCTGTGAGCATGCTTTCATTGACGATGCAGGTGCCGCTGACCAACACGGCGTCACATGGCATAATGGTCCCATTGCTGGGGATGACCATCACATCACCGGGCACCAAATCAGTCGACAAAGTCTCTTCGATTTCTGCCAGGACGTGGGGTGCAATGAAGAAAGGAGAAAGTAAATGTGTGCATTTAAATACGGATGGAGAGCAGTGTGGAGAACAAAGTATGTGATAGAAAATGATGATTGTGGAGAAAGGTGAAAAGTGTGTAAATGAGCAAACAGTAGCAGATGGTGGAATATGTGTGTGTGTATGTGTATGTCTCTAGGCAGCAGGAAAAACGCTGAGGCATCACAAGCAGGGGCCAGTGCAGTAGATCAACGCATTACAAAATATATAACCCATATACAAACTTCCACAGCAATGTTTGTAAATGGTTGTGAACATTACTTTAATTTTAACAGAACTGCCAGTGCTTATGCATCAGCTCTGGAGACACAATCACCCATTTTGATGCATGAAGACACACAGAAGCATGTATATGAAACATATACATATGCTACACCCACTGCCTAACGTTAGCACTCTCTCTCTCTAAGTCTACATTGTCCCACCCCAGCAGCGATCTGGAGGACAGCCAAAGCAGAGTGACTGTGTAATTGTGTCTGGTCCAGCACAGAAGCAAAGAACTACTACTGTCAGGAATGGTTTGGAATGTAGTTTGAAAACTGAATAGAATAATACATGCTGTCGACTGCTATTAAAATAACTATACAAAGGCCATGTGCAAGAAGAAAATAAAAACACAAAAACAAAAACATTTTGACAAACCATTGTTGGCTCGGCAAACGGTCACACGGACAATACTGTGAGCTGCCACCATATCGTGAAGCATGATGTATTGCTGGAAAAAAAAAAGAAATCTGATTAAAACCTCTAGATAACTTCTTGACTCCTATGACCATCTGTGTGACTGTGAGGGTATTTTCATCTGAGGTTGGGAACTATGATGCCAGGCCCAGCAGACGGTGTGCAGATGAGCCTATCCTGAAAAACCCTGGACTAGACACGAGCGGCGCGGCAAGTGTGTCCCATATGGGTTACACCTTACGAAGAACTGGAGGTTATACCAGGTACATTACAAATGCTACAATGTTCTTAGACACACTTCAGTAAGGTTAGTGTGAATTTACAGTTGTGTATTTATACGAAAGGGGGAAAAAATCTGTCCGAGCAGGTGACATGACAGTGACAACCATATTTATTAAAGATGTGTTCCTGTGATTCTCTTTGGTACCGTTTGGTACTGTTCATGCAGCACAACCGCACAGCAGCGCGACTCCAATCTGTTGCCTGCTCTAATGCTTTCTGCTCCGGTAATGATAGTCAGTCATCAGACAGTCACTGCTGTCAGCAGCCCAGCAGGAGAGACGCTTCGTGGTGCGCTGGGGTTTTATGACTGAATTATGAGCATGACGCACACTTTTTCTGATTGTATCTGACCGGGAATCTGATGATGGTTAAGAAAGGCACTTCCATTCGTAGTAGAATTACACAAAGTAATTACAGTGTAAGCATAGCAGTCACTGGTTCCAGTTGTGCAAAAAGGCCGAATTAAACAATGTATGACATTTAGATTATGAAATATTGTTTATACAAGCTTAAAAGTCATTCAGGTTGCCATCAGAATCCCTGTGAATAATACTCCATGAATTTATACCAATTACCAAAAATTTTATGGCAATATGGTCTGTAGCTGTCGAGGTATCAAAGTTGTAAAATGTATGGATGTACGGACAAACTGATAAATAAACCACAGCACCCTTTGGCCATGTTAGTGGGTATAAAAAAATATATAGCAAAAAGCGCAGTAAGCTGTCATAATTCTATCGTAAGATGTGAATAAAATTTTAAACAACATGTTCAGAAAATTTAATTACACCAACATTAAACATAACCCATTTACAAATTGTGAAATACAAGTAGCTAATGTGTGTCTGCCTGTGTGTGAATATGTGGAACAGCACATTGATCAAATATAAAATAATGAAATATAAAAATACCAATAACATGCAAATCTGAAATATACACAACGCCAAAAATATAAAACACGTTAACAGTAAGGATCTAAAAATATAAACTGGTAAGTTCATTATTGATTGGTTGCATATAGATATATACAGTATGAGAAGTGACATTTAACCAGGTCTAGATGGAGGTGGTCGAATAAAATGGCTCTGGATTGATAAAGAGTTTCAACATGATGTGGAGCTCACCTTTTTGATGGTGTACAGAGAGGTAGCTATGGATATGACCGACATGAAAACAATGGCCACAGCATAGTAGTAATACTCATCGGCACTCCACAGGATCACACTGAAGAGCTGGAAGATGTAAAAAGGGTTGAGAACCTGCAGTAGGAGACAGAGAAAGAGGTTAGTGTGGAAAATGCAGCGCTAAGCGTATTAAGATACATTTACCATGAATTTAAAAACAGAAATGTCTACTTGAGGACGTAACCAAGAAACCACCTGGACATTGAGAGGAAAAGTCTGCTGAATACAAGTTCCCATATGTCCCATTTACAGTTCAGTTCAACTTTATTTGTCCCTGAAGGGCAACTGTTTTTACAGCGTAAAGTGCAACATAAAAAACAGACGTGAAATCATATTATAAAGAACACAGAATCTGCAGTACTGCATCAATGAACAAGCGTACTCCAACAGCAATAAGAACAATACAGTGA
>JAPMOB010234288.1:0-13403 GCA_029875015.1 Lepomis gibbosus | reverse complement strand
AAGAAAACTGTTGGCTCATACAGGCTGTTATAGGCAACTGAGAAAGTTGGTGAATGCTTCAATTTTTAGGTGGCGTTACAGCCTGATGACATATAGGCAATCTATGTTGTAAATATATTACATTTACATTACATTTATTCATTTAGCTGACGCTTTTATCCAAAGCGACTTACACTTGCTACACATGCCATAGGTCGCACGCCTCTGGAGCAACGAGGGGTTAAGTGTCTTGCTCAGGGACACATTGGTGGACGGGTCACAGTGGTGGATCGAACCCAGGTCTCTCACATGAAAGGCAGGCATCTTATCCATTGCGCCATCACCACCCCAATCGCAATGTTTAAATTCCTTAAAAAAAACTCCAATGTCCCTTTTTAAAAGGTGTGTGGCTGATTTAATCGGTTAGCTCTGCAGTTGCCGCTGCAGTTGCCGCTGCAGTTGCTGCAGTTGCCGCTGCAGTCTTAAAATATGTTGAAAAAGTCTTGAAAAGGTCTTAAAAAGGTATTGAATTTTACTTCAAGATTCCTGTATACACCCTGTAACAAGTTAGAGTCCACTGTAGAGCCTTTTGCTTGCACAAGGATTAAATTTAAAAAAAACAACTTAAAAATGAAACAGTTATAACTGGTTTTCATACTCAGCAAGTGGGAAAAAAGTAAACTATTATATGAAATTCTAATGAATGTAGTATTTAATATATTATTGTTATACTAACAGTAAACTATTAACTAAACATTATACTTGAGTTGAGAAATACAAGCAACTGGACTCATAGTAACATTTGTTTCATTATAATCGAATCGCAATATTGTCTACAATAATCGCAATATGACTTTTTCTCCAAATCGTGCAGCTCTAGTTATTAGGAATACACACATACACCTCTAAATGTCCTACATGTCAACGTTTGAGCTGAATTTAGGAAGAGTGGCAGTGTTTCAGTGGGATGACTGAACATTACTGTTTTGATGAGTTTGCCCTTGTGTGCCTCAAAAGGAGCCTTAAGGTAGTTTTTCCTCATTAGTTTGAGCAGAGGAGCCTCTGTGCCTTGTGGTCTGTGAACAACCCAAAATAGTAGTCTATATTCAGTTGATGTCTTTCAGATGGGGACCATGCTCCTGTATTTTGAACATTCATTGGACAGTTGTGTCATCTGAGCTAAACCAGAGACGCTCAAACAATTTCAAATATTAGCAAACTGGAACATAAAATAAATGTAAAACTAAAGGTTCAGTGTTTTGGAGCTTTAACTGACATCTCTTGCATTTTGTCATGCTGTGTATCAAGATTTCCAAGCTTATTTCTGCTCTACAGGGTTAGTTACAGTTCATTATCCTATCCCTGTCCTGACTCATTAATTCAGAGGAAGTTGACAGATGGAGTGCTTTCCTCCCACCCGAGGCCTTTAAATTTCCAACAACTTGAATGGATGGCACATGGGGTAAATGTGTGTATGGGTGGAGCTGCCCTAATTAAATGTTTGAAGTCATCCTACACTGTAACATGTGATTACATGCTTATAGGCGTGTATATATATGTATGTATAGACCAGTGGTCTAAGGCCCCCTCCACACTACTGCATTTTCGTTTTAAAACTGAGCCTTTTTCCTACGTTTTCACCTCACATCCAAACTAAAACTGCCAAAATGGAGAAGTTTGAAAATGCTGCTTTCTCCGTTTTCATTTTAAAACTCCAGGAAGCGTTTTAGTGCGGACGAGCAAAAACGGAGGACTTTATAAACGATGACGCAGATGCTCATGTTTGGCTCTCATTGGGTCTTATAAGTCATGCAAGGTAGAAACACGATGCTACTGACCGAGTTTTTGACTTTGGTATTTTTACTAAAATTTTTTGCACTGTGCAAATAACATTTATAGTCTATATTTTTACTGTGTATGTTGCTGTTTTCATTTTGCGTCGATTCCCAGTCTGTTTTCCGTCGCAACAGCCGCTTCTTAATTCTTGTCTAAAACTCTGTTGATACTTGTAAGTTGTTCCTCAAATGTAAGTCGCTTTGGATAAAAGCATCTGCCAAATGAGTAAATGTAAATGTGTTACATTCAGAAACAGTCCCAGCTTATTGTTGGTCCATGCAAAATACAATCTATTATTCTTTTGCCAAATCTGCTTCATATTTACACCGCCACGCGCATCCCCAGTTTATGTCAACGGCCACTAGATGTGCATTTTCAGTCGTTTTAATATATACCGAGATCAACTCTGATACACAGCTAAAACGCTTGTGTGGACAGAGATCATATTCATTTTAAAACTCTGTTTTTAAACAAAAAAAGAGAGTGTAGACGGGGCCTAACTCTGTAGTGCCATGTGGAAACTGCTAGGTTTTTTCTCACATACATTTGTTTAACCAGGTGGTACAATTGAAAATATAAATATCTCACTTTATGAAGATACCTAACCAAGGAAGCCTCATAATGCAAACATTGTGGCTACATGCACCCAGATAATTAGTATATTGTTGACTTGTTGCAATGACTTAATTTCTTAAACATTGTGTACATAAAAATTAGAAACCTTTAACTTCCTTTATCAGATTAAAGGTTTAAGAGAAGTCTTGTTAACACAGCTACACTTCTTGAGAAACCTGATGTTGTTTTTCGTGTATATAATTATCTAGGGCCTGGGCTCTCCCATATGCGAATAATTAGACTTTTGTAGGTAATTGCAATAGTTAAGTCTGACAAAACTTTTGTTTGAAATGCATGTGAATGACTTTCTTGCTTTCCTGCCTAACTGGACTCGTCCAGTAACCTGTTTGTCAGCATGTAAAACGTAAAAGTAGTACATGTGCAGTGGCTACAGAACAGCAGTGCCTCTGTAAATAAGATCACATAACTTGTACATAATGTGCTCAAAAGAAACAGGAATATAAATCTTAATGTAAATCACTCTGTTACCTGTGATTATTGTTTGCTTTAAAATAGTTACAGGAAACATTTAAGGTTAAAATTATTTTCAACAAGTTAGCGAGTAGAGTGTTTTTCTGCACATATGTATGAGTGTTTTTGTGTGCATGCCGTGTGCTGACCTGGTGTGTGCATGTTATCTGAACATCCCTATTGTCTCTGCTGTAGAACTGTGACGAGCGGTTCCAATACAAGTACCAGCTGCGCTCCCATATGAGCATTCACATCGGACACAAGCAGTTCATGTGCCAGTGGTGTGGCAAAGACTTCAACATGAAACAGTATTTTGATGAGCACATGAAAACACACACAGGTGAGACATTCAAGTTTGGCTTTCTAAGTGTACCCATCATCTTGTAAGCTGACCATCTGAAACAATGTTCTGAGGATCTGTTGTTAAGGTCTTTTTTTTTGTCCTGCTCTCTGACCATCTGCTTCTAGTTATAAAGCCCCTTTCAACTGCAGAAGCTGGGAACCTTTGTACAAAACTATGAACTTAACCTATGTAGTGCATTGAAAAACCTAGGTTTAATTTATTTCATGCACTGTTTTTCTTGCTCACTTAGACATTCCTATCCAAGAGAGCGTAGTATCCAACGGCCCAGGAACTATCGGGTTCTCCAGTAAACGTTGTCACTAACTGGTGAAACACAAGCCTCAACACTGATACAACATGTATGCAGAACTAATTCAGAATACAAGCAAGCCCTCGCATAGATACAAAGACTTGAAAAATTTTTTGTCATGTTATTCACATTTTAAAGTTATGCATGTCAACAGGAAGTGGGAGCATAAAAAATATGTAAGTAATTCACGATGAAGTATTTCAGTTATATACTGGTTAAAAACAAGCAATCAGCAGAGCCTTACTACTTTGGAGACAGACGTTGCGCCTTTCTGGCAGTCTTCCCTTTCATCTCTGCACAACTCCTTTCCAGCATCTACAGTATTTGAATATCACACAGTCTTGCACAGCACATTACAACAAACAACAAGATGACTCAGCTGTTGCGGGATTGGCATTGGGATCTTTAAACCTTTTTACCATTCTGCTTCGCTTGACATTCCAGTTATTCAGTTAGATGCGAACAGAAATGCAGAAAGCGCCTAAAGGACTTTTTGTTATTTTGTTGTATTAATTTAGATCCTCAGACTATTTTAGTTATAAAGGGATTACATTTTTTAAGTTGTTATCTGATGTTCGGTTTTTCATTCTGCATGTTACAAATCTAAATACAGATTTTGAAATGTTTCGGGATGGAAACTTTTGCCACACAACAATGTTCCTGGGCTCAGTCAGTCAGCCAGCCAGTCACCATATACTCTATAAAAGGAAAGACATGGGATGTTTCCAAGATGAACATTATAGTGGTAAGAGCAGGAGACTTCGCCCAGTTTTGTAATGAGAGGGAAGTTCTACATCAATGAAGAGCCTTGCACATACTGTGGCTTATAATGACTACCTAGACACATGCTGTATTATACCCCTCTGATTTTCTGTCCCTGCTGCCTTTCTATTTCTAAGACCAAACTGAGCATTGCAGCCGGTACATCCTTCACTGTTTTTCTCCAGCTGTAATTACACTACCCTCTCCTCGCCCTGCCACTAGCAACAAATTTAGCCTCCTGCAGCAGGAGACACACCCAGTCATGCCCTGTAATAGGAAGTGCTCATGTTAAACACAAAATCCCAAAGGTTGGTTCACTGCACTACAGATTTTTCATGGTTTCTTGTTAGCTGTCACATTTTTATATTCAGTTGGTTTGGAGGAGCTTCACATATAACATACCAGAATGCAGCATTTAGAGAGCCCTTCAGCAGCCAGTTAATAGATGGCTGTGTAGGTGGTAGCACATTCAGTGGCTCCATGGAGGGAGGTTAATGAGAGCTGCATTCCAACTGAGCTGCTGCTGTTCACTTTCACATCTCTCCTCAAAGTGTGAATTGTAATAGCTTCCTGCAGAGTGGGTGGGTTGACAGTGAAGACCCTCAATTCAAGATGGCATCTTATTAGCATTTTTAAAAGAGAACCGTTGCTCTCTTCAAAGAGAAAGTGTAAAAGGGGAAAAGTTAACTTTGTTGTTTGGAGAGCTTTAATTTTGTAACCATCAGATCTGACAACAAATGATGCATCATGTTATTTTCTCTGTATCAATTAACAAAAAGATTGTAGCTACACTGTCTTGTATTTCTCACACATCAGTCTTTTATTTCCTGAATCTGTGCAGGAGAGAAGCCTTTCATTTGTGAGATTTGTGGGAAGAGCTTCACCAGCCGGCCCAACATGAAGCGCCACCGGCGCACTCACACCGGGGAGAAGCCCTATCCCTGCGAGGTGTGCGGCCAGCGCTTTCGCTTCTCCAACATGCTCAAAGCACACAAAGAGAAGTGTTTCCGGGTCACCAGCCCTGTGGTTCTGCAGACCAGCAGTCCACCTGTGCCTGTTCGTATCTTTACCAACACCTTCTCTTCCTCTTCCACCACTGGTCCCGGTCCCTCAGCTGCCTCCCCGGCCACCACCTCAGCACCCCTGGGCCTCAGCCCGACAGGAGGGCCCATGCCTCCACGAGGCCCTGTGGGACACACATTCTCCCACGTACAGCTCCACTCAACCCCTTCTCACCATCACCCCCACTCCCAGACAGCTCAGCAGCATCTCTCAAACACACCCCAACATGCACCGCCTCACCCCCACCACCACCTGGCTGTGCCCCCAGTCTCCCATCTGCCCCCACCCCCGGCCCTTTTCAAGAGTGAGCCCTTAAACCACTGTGGGCACGAAGACAGCAGCTACCTGCACCACATGGCTCCCCCTGACAAGGGCCCCGGAGCCCCACAGCACCACTGAACTGTGCTCACACCAAACCGCGCCTTGTTCCTCCTCTTCTCATATACCTGCCTCAGTCTCTCAGTTGCTAGGCCCCTGATGCAAGGGTGCTCCTCTCAAACAGATTTAATTAAGTCAAGCTCGTCTTGTCTTTCTCACAAGCTTGACTCACGAGCTTGTATCAGGCTGAATAACACACCTGTGTATGTTATTCAGGCTGATACACCTTCAGTGCGCACATTATTTAACTAAGACCCCTACTTAAATACCCCGGTCAACTGAATTTACAACCTTAGAATTTTTTTCTTGAAAATTTTTGAAATTTTTCTTGAAACCTACACAAAATGGTCTCTGTGTGAGTTCTCAATCTGTACATTAATGGGTGTAAAGTATCTCCTTTTTATCAAAAGCTGCTGGTGGAAGTCTCCGTATGTATGACCTACGCATAGATCATCAAAGATCAGTGTCATTGAACTTTCCTCTTTATGTCACGTTGACTTATGGTTGCACATTGGTCACGACTTTTGCTTTCTGTGCAGGTTCTCCCCATAGCAATACTCGACCTGTCCTCTTCGTAGTTCTGCAGAGCCTCTGCTCCCACAGAAATGTTTTTAAGAATGTTGTGTCTGGTTCCATCTGAGCCAATCTCAGTCCAGAGGACAAGGCTGAGACTTTCTGTCAGCGGGCCAACAGCAGTAGTCCACGGTTACAGCAAGAAGGCGGGGAGGAATGTTGTAAAAGGACATTTGTAAATGGTTAGTTAAATCTGGACATAGTCTAGATATCATGGTTATATGGTGCTTTCCATTCCAGTACATAAAATATTTCTTAATTTTGATTTTCCATTTGATTTTCAGAAGTGTAATATTACAAAGTAACAGTGAATTGTGTCATACAGAACATGTCTTGCCAGCCTGGTTTTTCTACAATGGATTTTAGGTTTGACTTGATATTTTGTGACAAAGAAACTCAAGTTGTGCAGGACGTAGGCACACACACCCTGACACTTACTCAAGCACAGACACAAAAAGACAAAGACCATATGGTCACTGATTTACTTACTTTGATCAGTGCAACCTCAGCTTTCTGTACTGTTGGTCAACAGATGTTTTTAGATAACAGATGACTGTCAAATACTGCCACTGTGAGGGGCCAGACACATGGCCCCATCAGGATTTACCCCACCTCCCTTCGCTGCTGTCGAAATGATACGGGTTACCATGTTAAAGGTCATTTGACACACACAGTATACACACCTGGGACCTTTTTCATCACAGTTCTTAACAGGCAATTATGCATATTCCTTTCAGCCTATATTCCACGGTTTGGTGTGGGGTGTTGTTGTAATGTAAAGGTTTTGTTTTTTGACTTTCATCGTACTGACATACTTTGATCCACACTGGCAAACGTGTGTCTAAATCTGTTGAATGTTGCCTACGCAGAATGATGGCTGATGAGTCATTCATATGTTGTTTTTTTTGTTTGTTTTTTATGTTCTCTTATAATTTGCTCAGTTTTAAGCTAACAAATGGTTCTGCAGTGTAGATGTACTGTTAGCACATGATAGGAAATGTCAGGATAAAAGGCAGTGGTCATAAAACTCATAATACTTGGAATTCTTGTATAAATAAGCATACATGTGATCAAGTCAGCGCAAGAAATTACATTTCTTAATGTAATAGCCGATGGTGTGAATGTTATTTGTTTAAAAGAAGCATAAATGGGTGGCAAGTATTTGGCGTGAAAGTGGATGTTAGCCCATCACCTAGTCTGGCGGCTATCAAATGTGTGTTTAGGAGCAGTGCTGAGTTTTGTGTGTGTGTGAGAGAGAGAGTGTTTGTGTGCATGCATTAGTCTACCAGTCTGTCTGTCTGGTTGTCCCCAGTGCTCTTTTACCAAAAGCTGCTTTTACACAGTGTGCCCCAATATGTGTGTTTGGGGATACCTGAGATGAACAATAGCAGTAAATTTTAACATGATCCTCTTTCTAGCGCTCTGGCTGGCTTAATGGAATTAAGTCTGAAGTGGTTAAGCTCAGTAGTTTAGGATGCCCCCTTTTTTTTATTTGAGACCTGCAATTATCCTGCCATTTCTGTGGGTCTTAACACAGCTGCATTATTTGCCTATCATCCTGCCCCCTCGGGTTCACTGCTGTGCTTCAGCATTTTGCAGTACAGATCTTTGTCCTTGTTCCTGTATTTTTTTTTTTAAAGCCTTTTCATTTGTGTGTATTCTCTGCACTTTACTGCTGCGTGGGTGAGGCGCAGGGAAGGGAGGGACTGACAATGCATTGTGGAACAGAGTGCAGTTTGGGCTGCATGGGAAAGGGTGGAGGTGATTACTTTGAGTGGATGTTTTTAGGCAAGGAAAGGAGGAGAATCCTGGGTGGAGGCGGGTAGTGTGGAAGGGACCATAGCAAACAAAGGACATTTCTTTTAGTATGTGCATAAAAAATTTTTTTCAAAGAAATATACTTTTACTCCAATATGGACCTCCCCTCAAAGTGAAAGTGATGTTCCTCGTGCTTTGGTGACTTTACACTGGCCCCTCCACACTGTCTGAAATACCTTCTTCTGTTATCTTTGTTCATGAAGCTCTTCCTCTGTCATTTTGTTTCATTTTGTCTTTCAGTTTGCCGAATGATTCTCCTCCTCCTTTCTTTGTTATATAGAATGCACTTTCTACTAAAATTCTTGGCTTGTTAAGAAAAAATAACATTGTATGTTCTTCAAAGATGTTTTAAAAAATCAATATACTTTTTCCCCTTTGTATTTTTAACCACTTAATGTAGCATTGCGTATTTTATTATTGTATCTGGTACAAATTGTGCAGCTTTATAATGTCTCTGTTTGTCTTTTTTTTGTATATTATCTGGAGATTGGGGAGAAGTGAAAAAGTTGGGCCTTTTTTGATAATGTACATTTAACTGACTGCTAACTTTGAGAAGTAAAAACAAGTAGCCATGATTATCACACGTGTGCCTCTTTTTTTTTTTTTTTCTCTCTCTCTCCAAGTGTCGTGTTTACTGTGAACAGTTACCTAAACAAGGACAGGTAATTAAACATGAAAGGTAACAAATTAAAAGAGGATTGTTCACAACATGTTCCTGATAGCAGGTCAAAGGGTCAGTGTTCTGCTTTCACACTAAGCTTTGCTGAAAAGCTTAAATTCCAGCTGACTGTTGCAACTGCACAGACTTGATTTGCTTGAGTGCCATTATTTTACTATTTTAGGGTCACTGGGTTCTTGGCATAACGCCTGAAACCAAACAATATCTGCTGGCTACACATGACCATGAAGGTTCAACAGCTGCAGTCCTCTTTTTTGTGACCACTTCCTATTCTTTCCATGTGACTAACCCTAACACACCACCCACCCGTGTGCAGAAAACATTCATATTAGCAGTTGTGTTAAATAGAGTTTGTTCATTTTTGCAGATGACCTGAGAGTGCTCCGCAGTAGGTTTCATTGTATTCACTTGACTTTATCACCATCAGTGACCTCAGGCAGGAATTCTCCAGTTAGGTAATGTACAGCTTCAGTCTTTTCAGTTAAACCCATATTGTAACTTTAGATGAGCAGTTGCAGATGGAGAAAATTAACTATCGGTCGCAAAAGTGAGAAACAGGGCATGTGTCTCCTTTCCTGGATATCTATTCTCCAACTAAACTAGCTTCCATTAACAGAGCGCCCCTCCTGTAAGGGCACATTAAGACATCTACTGTTGCTGGAATACCTCCTAAAATGTGTGCCCTCTGTCACCATGGGTGGTTTTAAGTGTCTCACCAATGAGTCACATAATCCTATTAAGTAGCTGAGCGGGCTGATGGGTAGAGAAAAGTGTGAGTGACTCACTGATGGAGAGTGGGTGGTCAGGTACCGAGGCTCACTTCACGAGCAGAGAAGATAATAACACACCGTCTGTACATCTCCATTCCCATTTGGGTTTGAAAATAGTCCACCACCCCAGCTGTTAGTCATTACGCCTTGTGGTGTAGAGGAGGGAGGAGGCTGCATCTGTCAGCAGGCAGATAAGGAGAGGAGGGCTTCATGCCGTGTTTTCATCCATTTGAGTCGCTACTCTGAAAGTTGCCGTGCGGGTTCATTAATCACTGTGTATTTGCAAGGTTTTATCTACACTGTCTTGTGGAGAAACAAGCAGTCAACATGAACTCCCTCACAGCAATGCTAATGTTTCACTGTAGTTAATAAATGGAAACACCACATTGTTTAAGATTTTAAATGATGTAATACTTTTAAAATACTTAATTCATTTTATTGAAATCAGCCTCTCAGATGTGATAAAGCCTTATCTCCATTTCCTGTGTCTCCCTAACAACAGAGGTCAGAGGTGAAGCACAGCTTTTGATCAAAATCAGTGTTTTCCTACTGTGCTTACTGTCACACTAACCCAAATCCTTATCATCCTATTAAAAGGTCTCTTTATTCATTCATGTAGTGTGTCAGGACAGTAATAGGCACCTAAAACTATATGTGAAATACATGTTTATACTTTCTTTAACTCTTTTTGGAGCATAGACTGTATGGTTTGGAGTAGCAGGAAATCTATTCCATCAGGCCACCTGAACACTGTCGTATTAGTTGGGATGATTCAAATATTTTCCTTTGACTGTATAAAGATTGCTGCCTTGCCCTGTGTTTTCCCAGACACCAGGCTCCGGACAAAATTAGAAGATTTTACTTCAGGCTTTTCTGGGCTGTTACAACCAGAAGTGTTTATTCTCCTCCTGCCTTGCCATGGTAAAAATGCTCCACTGGAAAGTGTGAGTCAGCTACAGTATTTACTGTACTGTATACAAGTGTGTAGCCTAATCTGCATTGAGGCATAGATCGTCAAATGTATTAGGAAGGCAAAAACAAACACCTACACTGTCCTGCGGATATCTTCTGGAAACTATTGGACTATTTACTGTCTTTCGTTCTTTCTTCCTTCCTTGCTTTCCTCCCACAGTGCTCCCCACAGCAGTGTATTAGGGGCCATTGCAGGTTAAGAACATTACTTCAAAAAGAGTGCTTTGGAAAAATAATCTTGGCACATTTCATGATTTTGTAAAATAAGCACTACCTAGTGGAATTGGCGCCACATTTTGCGTAGAGCCATGTGGGGCATGGGAACATACTAGCCCACGTAAATCTGACTGACCTATGCAGAGATAGCCCAAATCACGTCCTGCTTGGACAGTAACCTACAGGAAGTTGTTCCTTTTTAATCTATTTATAATAATTTACAATGTCTTTTGATCATGAGGGTCCAGAGATTCTACAGGCAAAGTTTCGCACATTTCTCGGATTTTGAAAAAAAAATTATCGGGCGACAGACGTGGCCTATATTACCAGCAACAGCTCAATTGACGGAATGCGTGTGTCAGCCTATCTGAAAGTACGATGTAGCCTAGTTACGGAGCAAAACCATAAATGGTCAAAACGCCTTATCTTGATTATATTAGAGCATGCTGATTGACTGTGTCTGTCTTTGCTTTGAAGTGTGCAGCAGTATACACCACCTCTGTGAATTTCACTGACATAGACTAATGTTTAATGTTCAGGCTGCAGTTTTATTTTTGCTTACGGATGAAAAGAAGGGGTGGGGTCTTATCTATTTCAATAGGGTTTCCAGTAACGCTGGTACTGGGATCCACACTGCTTTGCGGGCTTGGACCCCTTACGAAACCAGGGTATAATTTATATATAACTCAGAAAATACTATTCTTCAGATGTGCTAGTGCATGGGTTCTCAAAGTGTTGTCCATGGACCCCCAGGGGTCCTTGAGGAAGTTCCAGGGGGTCCCCAGCAAAAACGGGAATAGTTTATTTTCACTATTATTCCATCCATAAGTAACATAATGACACATTGTAGATTGTTTTCGATAAGGGTTTCATATTCTTTCTGTAATAAAACATCTTAAAGGAAAAATGCAATCAAATGGGGGACCCTGGGACAAAATCGTATCAAACTGTGGTCTATGTGTCCTTGATGTGAAAACGTTTGAGAACCACTGTGCTATTAAAGGCCCTCTGCCCTGTTAAGTAGCTTAGGTTTTGCAGATAACAACAGCCATCACATCTAAACTGCTTTCAGCAACCACTATTATATGAACCGCTTCCTTCGGTTTAAAGACCACAAGCATGACATGTATTAATAACTAATGTGAGATGCTTTCAAGTGGCTTTGTTGCACTCCCTCAGGTGTGCCCAACTATCAGAGAGCTCACTTCTTCTATAACGTCTGGCTCTTGTCTTTTATTAGCCCATTAATGACGGTTAAAAAACTGTAAACCTGTAGGCTATATTGGGGAATCAACACAACACAGAAGAGCGAACTCCTCAGGTCGAGACTCAGCAGTTCACTTAGGCTACATTTGAAGAATAAGGGACACTCTTTCAAGCAAAGCTCATTCTGAGTGGGGCACAGGTGGTTTGAAAGAGGAGAGAAAGCAGCAATTTCCACTTGGCTTTCTACTAGAGCGCTGCCACTCATCCTCCACCTAAAATTTTATCCTTTCTTCCCTTCTCGGGAGATTGAACAAATGCTCACATTTGGCCCCATGTGACAATGCCATGGCTACGGTCTTTCAGGCTTGGCCTCTGGTGACTGTAACGATATAGGCCTTAATAACGACCCCACGGAGGTTAAATAACTGGGCTGAGCTATATCAAGAGTTTAATTCTCGTGAATTTACGATTTTTTTCTCCCCGCAAATTAGGTTTAGGCTATTTTTTGCCCTAATACGCCGGCGTAGCTCCCCCTCTTCTCTTGAACGTATCGTGAACGCGCTTAGGATGGCTGCTATGGGCGGACTTCTAGGCGCGGTCACGTCTTCAGTTGCTCCGGTGGTTTTGACGGTCAAATAAAAGTGCGCGCCGCACCGGCCGGCTGGCGGAACTCTGCCTCTAGTCTTCGAGACCGGATCGGACCTGACCGACACCGGGGATCGGAACCAGCGCTGCTGCCAAAGTAATGCGTTTCGCAAGAATTGAATCCAATTTACAATTGTTCAGGTTTTTGATCTGTCACATGCGCCGCTTTGTGCTGCTGTTGATGTCGATATGATGTTTGCAATCAGTGTTGGTAATTTAGCTTCTTTCTGAGTTGTGCTCTAATCTAAAATAACCCAAACTATCTCTCGATTCATGCAAAGAGGAGTCTTTAAATTAGTTCTTAGCCGTGTGTTTTTTGATCTCCTGTGTCATATTTATGAGTGTTCATTAGCTATTCCTGTAAGGAGTGGGCCTAGTGTAACTCCGTAATCTCTTTTTGTACCGACTAGGATTGATTAAATCAAAATAAAGTTATTACAGGTTCTAAAAAACTTTGATAATTTTAAAAAGTAGGCTAGCCCTATTGATCGGATGTTGCTCGGTCTGCACGCTGCACCGCAGTCTGCTGCAGCTCAGCATTCACTGTTTTTTTCTCCACACACAGACAGAACCAGCGGCACAGCTTGAAGGCGCCTGGCCGACTTTGCTGACATCACCTGCAATCAAAGGTATGCAAACAGCAACTTATGCACACGTTGGGAGACTGTGCTTTGTTCATGTGGGCTATAGTTTAACACATAGATTTGATTGTTTGCTTGCAGGATCTGCATGGTGGGCTGCTCTTTACATTCAGATCCGAATATAGGC
>JAPMOB010234287.1:0-15967 GCA_029875015.1 Lepomis gibbosus | reverse complement strand
CCTGCATGAGGTCAAACGCACCTAATGTTCTTTTGTTTTTTTACTCCGCCCGGGCCCAGGGTATTGTTATTTTTTAATAATGCAGATTAAAATACGGGAGATTTACGGGAAAATACTAATACGGGAGGACGGCGGGAAAGAAGGGTAAAATACGGGAATTTCCCGGCCAAAACGGGATACTTGACAGGTATGGTTCAACCTCAAGCAGATAAAAATATTACTGTAATGATGCAGTAGAAGTATACATGAGTTTCCAGCTCATGTTGTGTGACACTGTCTCCCTGTCTGTCTATAGCCGCTGTCACTCCTCCTTTTTCTGAGGAAGTATTGTGCCAATATGCATCTCGCTGCGCTGTATGAAAGGTACAGAGCCGGTGTTGAGCTGCCTCTGAGCTGGGAACATTGAAGTGCCTGAGCTGTCTGTGTGAAAAGCCAAGAATGGCCGATAAATCGGTCAGGCTCTACTCTTTTCTTTAAAGTAGTCAAATTATGCTCATTATAAGGTTCATAATTTTATTTAGGGGTTGTACCAGAACAGGTTTACATGGTTTAATTTTCAAAAAACACCATATTTTTGTCATACTACACAATTCTGCAGCTCCTATTTTCAACCTGTGTTGAAGGCTTCATTTTAGCTATGTGAGTGATGCATATTGCCTCTACATGAGCTTTATTGGGAGTTGCACATGCGCAGTTCCTACATGAGCAGTTCAGCAACCAGTTTAGCAACATGGACTGGAGCAAGAGTTTCAGAGTAGTGAGTTATTAATTTGTTACAAATGTATCTTTCATCCATGAAGTTCTAACAGAGCTCTGTCTCTACATCACAGTAACAACTTTATGTACGTTGACTGCCTGGAGGGTAGCTAGTGTTTGGAAAGGAGAGGAGAAAGGGAAGGAAGCATTCAAACATATTTTACAACACAGGATTGTATAATGAGATTAAGTTGTAGTTCCCTTTATGCTACTCACAAAACAAACTTTAAATATATACAGTAAATGGGTGAAAAAAAGTAATTCATAAAACAAAAGTACTTTACATGGTGCAGTCCTGAGGACATTCCCCAGTGCATTTTTTGAATTTCCACTGGGGGTGAATATAAACAGCAGCAATCAGATGATAATATGGTTTCATACAAACATTATATACAGTAGATGGGTGGATAGATGAGTCATAAAAAAAGTAGTTTACATGGTGCAGTGTGGATGAATTAAGCAGTCTCTCAGCCTCTGGGAAGATTCTGCACTGCAATCTGGTGGTGTGACAGCAGATAATTCTGTATCTCTTACCAGTTGGCAGCAGGGTGAACAGGCTGTGGCTGGGTCGGGACAGTGTTGTCTTTTAGTATCCTTTGTGCTCTGTACAGGCACCTCAGTGATACCACTGATGCTTGGCAGATGGCTACCAATGATCTTCTGAGCAGTTTTAATCATCAGGATGTTTTCTATTGCTCCTCTGTAAAAGTTAACAAGAACTTGACATGGAAATTTTACCATCTGACATTTAATCCCAGGAATCTGAAACTGTCACCTGCTCCACCTCAGCTCCACTGATGTAGACAGCAGTGTGTGTCTTTGCCTTCTTTTTCCTAAAATCATCAATCAGCTTGTAGCAGAGAGAGTTAGGAGAGAGTGGGCCTTTTGCTTTTGATTAGAGGTGTAGTTTGAGCAGGAGGAGATAAATTAGGCACCTGTGTGCTGGGGGTAGGGGAAGGCAAACATTTCATGCATGGAGGAGAACAGAGGATTGATAAGTTTAGAGGAAAGAGGATGTTTGCTGAATTAACCCAGTTTTTAGGCATCCTGGCCTTGGAGTAAAATTGAGACGCATATAGAAGTGTTGGAGAAGCTGTGGAACCAGACTTCGTGAACTTTAAATGAGCAACAAAGGACTGTGGGAAACTGTGCTGAACTCTGGAGTAGGTGTGGACAACCATGTTAACGTGCTTTTCAACCTGCTCGGTTGCAGCTTGGAGCTTCCTCGTCCTGGTGGACCAGCAAAGCTAAGTCTTCCTTCTTGTAACCCTCCAGGCTACTCTATCCTCCTGCCCAGCAGGACCTTACCTTCTGCCCCCCATTGAACTGAACTACACACAGACACACACCTCCACACCCTTATTCACCCTTCTGTGGAACTTAGTTGAACTGGACTAAACCCACACACACACACTCATCCCTCTCACACCAGAACCCAAATGAACTAAACTTACATTTTGAGTTCACTGGAGTTAAGTGACTGATTTCCCCTGAACACACACACACTCCACACACGCCATTCACCCTCCTCCTCAAGTTGGAGGACAAGTCTGTTTCTTATTTGAATTATGGACATTTAATTTTGTATATGAATGATATATTCATATATTTGAAAGGTTCTTTATTGGTTTAATGGAAATTTAAGATTTTGTGATTGCGTACTATGTGGATTATTGTTTGACTTTGAATACAATCAACTTTATTTGGAGTGATTGAATTAGTGTTTGGTGGTTTTCTTTTATTGGTGTATGTTTATAATGAAGGTAGCTTGTGATCGGGGCTATCTAATATACTTCTAATTTACCATTTTTAGTGACAGGTTAGGATTAAGTTTATTTTTCTGTCTGGCGCCCAACCTATTTTTGATATTTTGATAATCCTCTGCTACAAGCTCTTTGGTTTTGCTGACATTGCGCAGTTGATTGTTTTCTGTGCACCTCTCAGCAAGATGAAGTCTCATTGTTGCTTGAAATCTAGCCGATGATGGGGATGTTGTCCACAAACAGAGCTCTCTCCATGTCTCGGGTTGCAGTCGTGGATGTACAATGTGAACAAGAGGGGGCCGAGCACACAGACCTGGGGGCCTTAAGTGTTGAACACTAGAGTAGAGGAGGTGTGACTGCCGATCCGAACTGTCTGGGGTCTGTTTGGGAGTCCAATATCCAGTTATAGAGTGTAGAGTGTTGTATAGAATAATTGTTAGTTGATGTGTTCTAGTGCAGGAAAAGATATCAAAGAGTGACAGTGAGGAATTGTTACACAGAGCTTGGACCCTACATTTCAGAGAGAAATACTACATTCATCTGACAGCTTTAGTTTCCAGTTACTGCACAAACGAAGGTTGCATTCAAAAGATACAAAGAATGTATATTCTCTATGTGGAAATATGTTATGATATAAACTTAACTATCCAACAGTATATGCAAGTACAGCTCAAACTATTAGTCAGTTGATTAATCAATTAGGCGATTGGCAGAAAATCAATTGCCATCTATTTTGATAATCATTTAAGTCATTTTTCATGCAAAAACAGTTCATGGTTGCAGCTTCACACATTTTGCTTATTTGATTTGGGAAAAAACAAGCATTGTGAAGATGTTACTTTGGGTAATTGTGAATAATACATAATGAAATAATTATGAGTTGCAGTCCTATAAATAGTTATTTAATAGGACTAATTAGCGCCACAGCAACCACCTAGAACAGTAAAATTCTGCTTTTAATTATCTAATGATATACAGTATAATAATATAACGATTGTCTGTTTTGAGTACGTTTAATACTATAAGTACATTTTCCTGATTATACTTACAAACTCTTTCTTGTAACATAGTATTTTTACAGCGTGGTATTAGTACTTTTACTTAAGTAAAAATATCTGACTTGCAGTCTTACAGTCTGTGATGGGCATGTATGATATTAATAGACTGACAGCAACATAGACAATCTGACAAATGTCTAGGAGTGACTGTCGTCCATCTTAGAGAACATCCATCTATATGTCCATTTTCTAAACCTCTAGGGGATGAATGTATCTGAGGATGTCTAGAGGGCAGGTATGGGAAAAGAGGGCCACAATGAAAAAGGACAGACACACCGAGACACAAGCGGGAGAAATAAAGGCAGAAGATGTAGTTGCATCAGTTGGTATCATAAAAGGTGTGACATATGACAAGGGTTCAGGGCAATTTTGAATCCATGCTGAGTTTAAAAAAGTGCAGTGAGACTGACTTAAGTAGCAAACAAGTTGTTTTTAGAAAAACTTAAGCACAAAAAGCATTTTCACTTTATGTAACCGTGTAAACAGCTTAATCAGACTGTTGCTTTACTCACAATGTTGGCTGTAGTCTTATTATAAATGTTATCACATAGGGACTTACAATTTGTTATAATCACACATTGTTTTCAACTGCACATCTTAATTTGAGGACAGATTTCAACATTTCCAGAAATGCAAAACCAACTATCAGTCCCGTTGTGGTAGGCCGTTTTGGCCTGTCTCAACTCGATCAGTTACAAACCTGAAATTATGGATTCTAACCACTAGCTCCCTTACCATAACCATAATTTAATCCGTGGTCACAAAAAAACAATAATAATGATAATATGAAAATGTTAACTCAAGGGCTCAGTATACTCCGATTCTAATATTACACACAATATAGTAATAAATACCACTAACATTAATTATCATAATGATACTGGAATGTTATCATTAACAATGTTGTACTCAGGTTAAAGGTCCAGTTTGTAATATTTAGGAAATGCAGAATAAAATACATAACTATGTTTTCAGTGGTGTATAAAGACCTTACATAATGAAATGTTGTGTTTTTATTACCTTAGAATGAGCTATCTACATACATGGAAGACGCCATGTTGCTCCGCCATGTTTCCACAGTAGCCCAAATAGACAAACTGCTCTACAGAGCGTGTTTAGTCACTACATTGAATGAAGACAACGATGACGAAGATGATGATGAAGACGTTGTTGGCACCTGGTTAATGGCTCTGGTTAGAAGTAAGAAGATAAGTGAAAGTTGGACAAACGGAGGACTACAGAAATTATTTAGCACAAGAGCTGTCGGCCGCAAGCTTGAAGTTTTTGTAAATCCTCACCACTAGATGGCACTTAAACTTGCATACTGAACCTTTTTAAGTAGTAAAAGCACAGAAAAATAATCAATAGTACGCCAGACATAATTGGCATTAGAATCTAAATCCTGTCAGAAACTATTTTAAATCCATGGTTATGGGAAAGGTGATCATGCCAGCCATCTTGTTTTACAGAAAACTTAAGAAGATGTCTGCCTAGCTCATTGATGATTGTAGATGTGATTAGTTAACTCAAGGAAACAGTCGTTTCATTTACTCTCTTGGCAGAGACTTTTGTAGGGTGACGTTGCTGTGTACATTCACAGTGATGTGGCTGTTGAGAAAGTGTGTGTGTGTGTGTGTGTGTTTAGGGTTCAGTTAAGGTGCTCAGGGCCTAATTCAGCTGAACATCTGTGACTCCACTGAATGCCAAGTCATATAACTGCTTTTGGCAGTAGTAAAATAGTTACCATCGTAGCTGCTTCTGCCATCTAAATCTCATTTGTCGGAGACTAAAGACGCAACAGCAGTCCCCGAGTACGACCACACAACTGCTGCAAAAAAGGTTAAAGGCCAACCTGCGGTCCTGTGCTGAAGTGTTGTTTGATGCTCTCCATGCGTTAGGCAACACAGTGAGTGCAAAGAGTGAATCTGGGTGAACTGAAATAGATGTGACAGACAGTTGAGGTGTTAATTTAAGTGAAACACTCCAGTGATGAGACGGAGGCCGTGGGGAAAAACCTTGCAGAGGAACCTGACATTAAGAGGCGCCTTGATGACAATTTGGAATCTGTAAGTAATGTTCTAAATTATTAATCTTACTAACTCGGGTGGTGCAGTGGTTAGCACTGTCGCCTCACAGCAAGAAGGTCGTGGGTTCAAACCCCGGTTGCCCCGGGGGAGTTTGCATGTTCTCCCCGTGGGTTCTCTTCGGCTTCCTTCTCTAAATTGTCCATTAGGTGTGAATGTGAGAGGTTGTCTGTCTACGTGTGGCCCTGCGATGGACTGGCGACCTGTCCAGGGTGTACCCTGCCTTTTCACAGTCAGCTGGGATAGGCTCCAGCCCCCCCCGGTTGACGACATTAAGAGGTGCCTTGGATAAGCGGTTGACGATTGATGGATGGATGGATCTTACTTTCTCTCCCATAAAACATTTATCTGTTTTAAACCAAAAAATTTTGGGAAAGAAGTTTATTTTCCTTCTTGTCGAGAGTTAGATGAGGAGATAGATACCAATCTCATGCCTGGCCATTAAATATAACGCTACAGCTGGCAGCAGGTTAGCTTAGCACACAGACTGGAAACAGCTAGTCTCTGCCTCTATCCAATCTGCCTACCATTTACATTACATTTATTCATTTAGCTGACGCTTTTACCTAAAGCAACTTACATTTGCTATATATGTCAGAGGTCGCATGCCTCTGGAGCAACGAGGGGTTAAGTGTCTTGCTCAGGGACACATTGGTGTCTCACAGTGGATTCGAACCAGTGTCTCTCACACCAAGGGGATGTGTCTTATCTACTGCTCCATCACCACCCCCACATCTCCTCTAAAGCTCACTAAATAATACATACATTGTTTGTTTAATCTGTACAAGAACCAAAACGTAAAAACAAAAAGTGGTGGTCCTGGAAAATTTCTTGGTCGGGAGCCGTGGCTTCCTGAAATTTAGTCATTCTTGTGATGTGGCCTGGCAGTGGAGACTCCAAGACGTTATATTACCTAGCAAATAAATATTCCAGAAGACAAAACTACATTGTGAAAGTTTTACACCGTTTTAATTTTTTTTTGTTTGTTTTGAGACATAACATGTTAAATAGTGAGCTTTAGAAATGCTGTTAGGATTGTTTTTACCTTTGGACAGAACCGTGCTAGCTGTTTCACCAGTCTTTATGCCAAGCTAAGCTAACCAGTAGCAAGGGAGGGAATGTGCTTGTTTCCCAAAATGTTGAACGCTCCTGTCTTTGACAGCTGTCTTTCCCTTGTGTGGTTTAAGGTGCAAATAATGGCACAAACATATTTGTGCTTGACATATAATTTGGTGGTATTATATTTCCCCAAAAGCATGTTTTGGTATAGTTTTGATAATATGAAGTAGTTGCATATCAGTTGTAATTTTTTAAACTTTGAGATGTTCATTAGTTTCAGTCGGTATGAATTATTCGACAACACTGTGAATGATATGCTGCAGTAACCTCCCAAGTACAAAAAAGTCCATCTGTTTTTCACTACCTTGTTATTTCTTCTTGACCCAGAAACTAAATATACTCCAGAAATCTCTGGATTGTGTTCAAGTGTATCCCTTCCTGACAGCAAATTCCATTTGAAAGGTGGCCAGGAAAGCCTAGTTAAATACCGTGCTTTTTAGAAATAAGATAAATGGATGTGCGATGAGAAAACTCTTTTGTATATATTTGTTGTTTGTATAATAAAACGGCATTTTCCAGTGGAGCATACACCACCTACTTGAGAGCAGCAGTACTGTGCTGCTGGGAAAGGTTACTGTCAGTTGAAATGAATGTTGTTTTTTTTTACATTTGATTTTGGGTTTGATTCAGTTTTATGACAGCTGTCACCCTGCCACCCCCACCATTGCTGAGACAAGACATGTACATAGGACGTAATGCAAACTGAATAATTTAAGAAGGACGAAGTTGTGTGAGCTGAAAAGAAACTGAAGACTGAAGAAGTTAAGTTTCTTTCACTTTTCGAGGGGTGGAACATGGGGGGGAAAGTTGGTTGTCCAGCGCTTCCGTTTATTTTACTTACACTTAACACTTTCGGTGTTTAGAGGAAGAGAAGTGCATTTAAGTTTTATAACATCTTCTAAAGGGTGTCTGTGCTTTTTATCTTAAAAGGAACTCCAATTTCCAATCCAGAAATTGTCATTATCAGTCAAATCTACAAAGAATTTTATTGATTATGATGTGCCTCATACACTACAAGTGTTTCATGTAGTTTCCTTGTGAAAATGAGGGATGTTGTGATTGTCAGTGGTCAAGGCAGGAAGTAAAAGATTTTTATGGTCTACTATGTGAATTTAAAGAAACACCATACGTTATGACATGACATTTTTTTGTATGCATATCAGTGTTGTGAAAGTGAATACTGTGAATGTTTGAGGAGTTTCCCTCCAGACTCCATTATTAAAATGGACCTTCTTGTTGCTGCTTTTGAGTAACAAACACTCCAAGAACTTTTATAAAAGTAGTCATTTTTTAATTAATTTTCAGTTAAGGCAATCCAATACAAAGCATTTCACAATATGACAATAATCTTGTACAATAAAAACCCATTTAAAGGAAAGTAGGAAGTCATGCAAATCAGAAAACTAAAGTGATATAAACAAGAAATTGTGGGATTAGAAAAAAAACTATTTTAAAAAAAGTGTTAACTGTAACATGCTAATTAGCTACAGTTTATAACCACTGGTGAGACAAGAAATGTTTGGAGAACCAGGCACAAGAGAGAAGAAATAGCAAACACTCCACAGAGCTTACTGCCATGTTTGGCATTGACATGCATGTAATCTAGTTGGGCTCTTTCCTATTTTACAGATGGCGGCACTGTGTGTAAAACACTCTTCGATGTACCCCAAGAAAACATGCAGTCGATCCATCATACTAATAAATCAGGGCTTTAAGAGGAGATGAAGTCACCGTTATGACATAGACGGCGGGAGTGATCGCTTGTCATTCAAACTCAAATAAATAAATATCTTTTAAAACAGTAATATTCCCAAAAATATATCAAACATGTACAATAAGCACTCCTCCTTAAAGATAAAGTGCTGTTGGGATCTATATGTAAACCAGCTGTTATGTATTCTTTATATGCTAATATAACTTTATCATTTCACTCTTACACTACACAAAG
Organism: Lepomis gibbosus; assembly: GCA_029875015.1. Taxonomy (NCBI): domain Eukaryota; kingdom Metazoa; phylum Chordata; class Actinopteri; order Centrarchiformes; family Centrarchidae; genus Lepomis; species Lepomis gibbosus. The sequence continues at coordinate 7,239 of JAPMOB010234287.1, read as the reverse complement.
ATCTACAGATCTACAAATTTCTGATTTCTGCCATTTTGACCACAATTAATTAATTTTTTCGACTCCCCCAAAGAGCCGTACTTCCACCTGAACAGTTTTTCAATAAATGAGGAGTGACTGCCTTTTACATTTTTAAGGCCTTTAGTTTGCTACATTAGACATTTGAACAGAACCTTTTCATCTCAGATTAATTCTGCTTCTGCATCGTTTTGTCAGTTTAAAGGACACCTTTTACAGTCCATTATACTCAATGTAGCATCAATATTTTCGTTTGATTACTCTCTACACCAATGAGAGGTCATGAAGGTCAAGGTAGTCAACAAAACAAAGTGAAACTAAAAAGTTGAAGTAAGATTTAGAAGCATTTTATGTCTATGTAATGCTAAAGAAAGACACAAACAAGATATAGCCAAATGCTAACATCAACATGCTCACCATGACTACAGTAACGTGCTGATGTTTTTCAGGTACATGTAGTGATAACTACGTTCACCACCTTACTTTAGCATGTTAGCATGCTAACATTGACGAATTATCACTTGAGACAGAGCACAGTTGAGGCTGATGGGATTATCGTTTATTTTGTCATGAATTAAAGTATTGGACAAATTGACATTTTGACCTGATGATGACGCTACAGGAAAAGTTAGGGAATGACAAAATATGTCTAAACCCAAATTTCATGACAATCAATGGTGTTTTAGTCTGGACTAATGTGGTGGACTGTCCAACATTGCCATCATCTCCACTGCTAGCATGGCTAAACGTTCAATACAAAAATGAATGAAAGATTTAATGCACCATGTGCATTTCTGCTGCTTTCTGTCAACTGCATGATTTTATAAGGGCGTCCTGTTCTTAGAAAGACTAATGATGTAATGAGTGTCACTACAGACAATGAGAAGCAAAGCAAATTGGGGAAAAAAAAAATTGTTTCTGCAACTTGTAGCAGACAAAATACGTGGTTTTTCAAAACAAGGCTTGAGTGTAACATTATATTTTGTACTTATATCAAAAATACTCCGCTATTTGTGGCTGTTATAATCCTATGTATCATGTGTTTTTCCTGACCAAAACATCCCTACATGGATTTCATTTTCATCATGATATCTCTCTCTCTGTCTGCATTTTGTAAGGCAACACATCATAGGACTGTCAGGGAATGTTGTTGCATCATGCATCTGAAATGACAAGATTCGTTACTGATGCTGTAAATTAGATATGCTCTGTGGAAGCCGGCTTGTTTTCATTTTTTCTCACTGAACTGACGTCACAGATGGTGGGAAGCTGCAGAAAGCCAAACTAAGATTAGCACAAAAGGATCCGCCTTTACCCTGTGGTATAGACAGATTGTTAATGTGTTTACACATGAGAGAATTACTTATGTACTGAAAGTAATGAACATGAATCCATTTGTGAACTGACTCCCACCAGAGACACTGCGGCAAGGACTGGGCTATATAAAAAGTAAATCTCCAGCGAGGAACCCTGGCTGTGACTGACTTACAGTGTGAAGTCTATGACGACGGAGGTTATGTGGCTGCTGATGCGTGGCCACTGGGGGCTTACGGATTTGCACTGACTCTGGATTTCTCTCTCTCTCTGTGGGTTACAGAGGTGATGTGTTTGGGATCGTATCAGGGTTGAATTAACTCCATATTGGGTCCTGGAGCAAAAATAAGATATGGGCCCCAATTAATCAGCCCGACCCCACATCAGTTTGCAAAATAAACCAATCAGTGTTCCTGCATTGGTGTTTTACCTTTCCCCAATGTTGGCTGTGTCAGTTTTTTTCATAAAATCCACATTCATTACATTAACATGTAATATGCATACTTGTTACATAGTAATGAAAAATGGAAATAAATGTTTCAAACGAAATGAGAAAGATATGAAAACTCAATTTTGACACAATGCCTCAAGACTAACCATTGCCTCAAGACTCATATTTTCCATGTATATTGTGCTTTAGTGGTATACATTACTAAAAATTAATCAAATTAAATCAAAGTAATGTGGCGCAATTGTGCGCTTTGCCAGGTTGGTACTCCAACTATGAACAGTACTTATAACATGTTTGGTTTTATTTTTTTTCTTTTGCTTGTTCATGGTCTGTCTTTTAATTATGTGGAAATGTATTTTGTAGTGTCTAGGGCTGTTCCTGAATAGTCAAAGATTCGATGCTTCGATGGGCGGATCCTGATTCGACTGTCAATCTCACAGTCAAAGCTTCGCAGTGATACAAGGATCTTGCCATTTTGGCGATATGGTGGAGCTCAATGTCTGATTTTACATAGAACTACCAATAAGTTAATATACAGCCTATTAAAATATACATTTCAACGTTTAATACTGTAAATAAACATGTAATAAGAATAAAACTTTGAATAAATGTTTTTAAAGTGCGTAAATAAATCCAAAATTGTAACCCTAACCCCGGGTCATCAGTGCGCATGTGTAGGCGTAGCGTGTATGTGTGCAGTGGCAGCAGAGGAACACTGGTGTTGTGCAGAGTTATACCTCGTGGGAATTTCGGAAAATTTATCACCGTTGATGAACCACACAAAGAATATTTTATCGTTTTTAAACACCCCAAGAGGGGTCTACTTGAAAGAGACGCCCCCTTCCCCCCCGGCTTGCAATAGCCATGCACAAAAACACACATAGGCAGGACTTGACGATTCTGATTCGACTATGTAAATCCTTTTGTAGGGGACAGCCCTAGTAGTTACTGAAAGTTACAAAACCAATACACTTTTTTTGTGAATAATAAAAACAAAAAGAAATCGGGGTTGTAATTAACTGGTTAATGTTCCTCTAGTGCAACATCATCATTTAGTGATGTAACTTTACTGAATGACAACCTTAAAGAAGCCTTGGTCATATTAAAAATATATTACGATGAAGCTGCAGCACAAAGATATCTTTAGAATGTATGAATTGGGTACTTTCTTGAGAAACAATGAATAGCAGCACTCAAAATGATTAAATATGATTAACCTGGTAGCATTATAAGTCTGTCCTTGGTATGGAGACAGGTTGTCTTGTGCTTTTAATATGCAATCACTTAATAATAATTTGTGAACACTTCAAGACGGATAAAGTTTACGTTATTCAAAACAGATCTATCAAATGTCCATGCCACTCTGAATAACATTTGAGAATAAATACTCTGGGATATGGGGAACATACAACATGCTCTTATAAACATTTACTTAATAAAGAGGAGAAGATGTGACACCTCATGGTATGAAAAGCCTGATTCATGTTCAACATAATAAACTGTAAAAACTACGCACCTGATCTCCATCACAACTGATGCAGTAGCAGATCTGGAGATAGTCCCCAAATATAAAAACTAATTCCAGAAGGGAAAAGGTGCCTAAAAAATATCACTGTATTAGGCCACACCAATGACTGACGAGCAAGGTTTAGGTCAAAGTTCACATGTCCTGATACACTTAGAGAAACAATCACAGACAGGCACAAGTTTTAACCACAACATGACCTTTTCAACCAACCTGCTGTCAAATCAGACGAGAAACAGTCACTGCCTCAGTGTCGATTAAAAGGCTTTCACCAACGAGTCCTGGAAAGTTTGCAGCCTCTCTTTAAGAGAAATTAGCCAAATGAACATACCACAGAAAACACCCTCCCTCCCCTTACCCACCGAAATGCTGCTCCAATAGTCACTGGGAGGATACGGCACAGAATTCAACACCCATCTCCCGGTGCGTCAGCTCCTGTTTGAACCAATAACAGGAGGTAGAGAGTTCCCACTAGACACTGAGTGGCTGCTGCATGCTGTCAGTCCTCAGTGAAAAGTCATGAGAAGAGGGCTTCAGATCAGTGTGTGGTGGTGTGTGTGTCCAGGTGGTGTGTAGGGAGGTGGTGCCGGGTTGGGTTTGATCCCACGGCTCTTCATGTAAGAGATGAACTGGTCGGGGATCTCTGCTAGCACGTCTTTAGCGAGCCGAGCCATGCTTAACACGTGGTTGCCTGTTCTGTCCATATAGTCTCTGAAGGGAACGAACTGAGGAAGAGAAGAGAATAAAATGTAAAAACAATATGCTTACACATAGTAACTTCATGCTCATGAGGAGAAAGAAAGTCGTGGTGTAACAAATACTCCAAAATATTAACCTTTTTCATTTTAAAAATGTAATGTTGCACAGGATTTGACAGCACATGGTTTCCCGTGCCTAGCAATAGACCATCTGGGGGGTTTTGGGCTATTGTTGTAGTGATTCATGAAAATCTCCAAGTACCTTTCGACAATGTACACAAGTATGTTTTGGAGAGCAGGGGGGTATACTGCATGGAGAAATCCAAGGGGCTTATGTTTAAGCCCCAATGTTAGTCAACATTTGCCAGATCTCGCAAGCTTTAGGATGCTGATCTGTCACTAATCCCGTGCTCTGGCTTATGCAGGAGTGAGAGGAAATAAATGAGCCTAAGTGAAAATTAAGTTTTTCTAGTAGGGTTTTATGGTAAATATTTTGGATTTTTCCCCATGTTTTGTATTATTTGTCATAGCTCATCAAGGTTTTTTAGTAACACTCACAAACCCTGATAAATCTCACCTAGTGATCAATGTAGTTAGTACAGTATTTGATGGCCATAACAATAGCCATTAAATACTATGAATTGCATTTGGCCTTGGACCACCTCCACTATAAAACACATTGTTGTTTGCTCAGTATTTAGTCACTTAACTTTTTTTTGACACAACAGAAAAACAAGGATGATGAGTCGGTTGAAACCTTGATAGTTCTGCGAATAATATATAAAAGATATAACTTTGTTAATCCCCAGTAGGAGAAATTTTGGAAAGCAGGCCCAAGAGTGGCCTGCTTGTCTTCATGGGAATTCACAGGAAGCACACAGATGCCCTAATCTGTTGAGCTGCCAGTGCCAACAGATGGTCCTTTGTCAAAAACAGACGTTTTAATGTCCCAGCACAACTGAGGAAACAGTATGAATGTAAATGTAAAAATATGATGCACTGTGTACTGTAAATCAGTGGAAACACTGTTGCCTACAAATAGTGATACGTCTCTCATGGCCAAAGACTCCATAAGCCAAAGCTGGAGATGTGTTTATGGTATTGTCTGTTATCTAGTCTTTTTTTTATTTGAGCTATTCCTTAAGTTCTGTGAACTTGGACCCCACGCTTCTTTTCCAGTTCCTGGTCTTGACATACAGTATATCTGCAACAAATAGTCACAGTTTCTTTCATGCTGTAAAGAGCAGTCACCTGAACAATGTCCCTCTCTGCCAGTTTCCCCCGGGACGAGATCCTGATGTCATCACCATCTAACTCCACCATAGCTGGAAGACACAAGTTCGCACACACATACACAAACACGCGCAGTATGACAACTAAGCAAAGACAGCTGGCTTTAGGACAGAGACAAGGTTGATACACCACTGATGTAAAGGTTTAGTAATCTTACATCATATTAATCCCATAGCCTTAGCATCAGTAAAGGAGCGTGTATGTGGAGCTGTACGGCTGTGATCTCTCTTTATTGCATGTTTAATCAACTAATAAATCCTTTTATTATAGCCTCTGTGCAATTTAGAATCATTGGTACTAACAAGCAAACCCAGCAATTAACCTCAGCCATTTCTTCTACAATTATGCCTAAATCCACCTACGCATTCCCTTCTCTACTGACTCAAATGAGTTTGTACAGTAATTTTCTCTCGGGTATTTCTCTGAATCAGTGCCAGAGAGGTTAACGCTGGCTGTAACAGTAATACACTGAGTTGTATGAATTAAAATGTCAATTATTGGCTTAAGGTTTACAAATTGATTGATGTAGATGGTATAAAAACATAAGCAGACTGTATATTACACTGCTTTAGAGATTTAGATTTAGAAATGGTTTTCACTAATAAAATGACCACATTATTTAATAATTACATTCATGCAGCAGTTAAAAAAAAAAACACTGTACCATCAAACTCAGCCTGACCCACTCCAACTATGATGATGGACATGGGAAGCTTGGCACCCTGCAGAGAAATCAAAAAAGTGAAATATGTTTTTCCTTAACAGGCAATATACACATGTAAACATCCCTTTAATTAGAAGAGAAACTTGTCCACATCACCAATGACCTGTGGCGCTCATTACTGTACATCAGACATTATAGCAGTTACATGCTCACCCACGTAGGTTACAATCACACTAATGTTCTGCTTCACCCTTTAACGAGCTGAATAACCTTTTAAGTATGACAAGGCCTCCAGAGAGAAAAAGAGAGCGAGTTAGAGACAGGAAGTCAGAGAAAAAGCACAAAACAGGGAGATGCTTAAATAGAAACTTGTTTTTCCCTCATTTGTTATTCCAGCTATTTTATAAAATCAAATTTTCTGTCTTATGAATGCTCCCCAGCTCTTATCTTGGGATGACAATTTATGTTTGCCCACTGAATGCTGGTTATCAGGTTGAGGAGTGGAGATTAAAGTCACTGACAACACAGCATCTCCCCAGATACTGTTCAGTAGTATCATACTGAAGCTGTGTTTGACAGCTAAAAAGCCAATCAAATTTATCCCCAGAATTCCCAGACTGGATTGATGACCTGCAAAAAGAAACGTATTATTTTGACATTATACAAGATCTGAGGTTAAGGCTAAGACATTTTTCACAGGAATGGGGGGGGGGGGGGTAAATCTGCTGGCAAACACCTTGATTAGCTCTTACATGGCAGGTGTGCCATGGTGGCATTTGTGAGCTGGGAGAGGAGGGAGAGGGAGGAGGTGCCGACTTCAGTCAGCACAGCAACCATCCTCAGTCACCCGCCCAGCCACTCCCAAGCCACACCTCAAGTCAGACAACGCGGCTGTTAGTCTCTCTACTGTGAAAGTTTACTGTCTGCAAAGACATAATCTGGATTGAAAATCAGACAAAAGATGTCAACATTTAAAACATGTAGGGGCTGGGAAATATTTGATATTATGCTATATTAACTTTCGATCACATTTATCATTCACCAAATATCTGTTGTCCTAATGAATGATCCCAACAAAAATTTTATTTTGACTAAAAGTCTACAGCCATGCTAGTGGAGCTGTGGGGCTGTGCTTAGCTACCAACCTGATATTACCCACCTTTTTTACTTATTGTTACTTCTCTTGGATGTTTAACCCTCCCTATGTAGAATGGTGTATGTGCAGTAAGTTGTTCCAAACAGGCCCTGCAAGAGTGGTTTGTTTTGCTTAATGTAT
>JAPMOB010234286.1:3030-24149 GCA_029875015.1 Lepomis gibbosus | reverse complement strand
TATATATATGTATATATATATATATATATATGTATATATATATATATATATGTATATATATGTATATATGTATATATATATATATATATGTATATATAAATTCAGACTCACCTCAAGGACTGCATTTATTTGTAGTAATGTCAGTAACTTCTTTGTGTACTGGTATAAAAAGCTCTTAGCGATGCCAATGATGATAGATTTAATCTGCTCATTCATTGTGTCTGTTGCATATTTTAGAGCTGCCGCTCCCCGATGTAAAAGCACATCTCAAGGCCTTTGCTTTTTCTAGTGTAGCTGCACTGAGTTGATAAAAGCTTTTAAGAAACACACACACAGATGGTAGATGAACATCTGTAACTCGCCACTCCTCTCATATCTTACCCGCACAAGTATTTGACACCAGTCGGCTCACGTAAATAAACCATGGAAAAGAAAATTCTCCTTTGCAGAGTTAAACGCCCCTACAGTTATCCGCCCCTCTATCAGTTTGAGTTGCTCACACAGAAATGTACCAATTATACAGCAAGATGTTGTCTCATACATATGGAAGATGAACTACATTCTGTCAACCTGACAGCCTTAATCTGTGGTGGCTGGCAAGGTGGGATTCAGGGTCAGCAGTGGAGCATACAGGGCTGTGTCTCATGATGTAATGGCTGCATTTCAGGTTTATGAATAGTTGGCTTTTTCTTGGGACCAATAAAGAGCTTTGTTGTCCATAAGTTTTCTGGGTTGGGTGAAGATGAGGTACCTTAACCTCAAACAATATATAAAAGCAATTAAATGTTACTTTAAATTGACACTGCCAGCAGCAGAACTCCAGGTTTATTCAAGATTATGTTGGTAATAATGGAAATGTTTAGACAGGGAATTGAAGCAACAGTAGTTTGCAATAATAAGCCTCATACTCTGTTTTACGACAGTCTTTAAATTAGGTTCAGACTCACTTAGTCTGTTTAGCCGAACAATAATATCCCTATTGTGATTTTGTAGAATTCCGGTTATGTATTTTTGCATGTGTTAGTTGGAGTACTGCAATAAAAACTGAGATAATACTGCATGTGAACGCCTTTGTCTGTCTTCGTTATCAGTCTGCCACGGCTTAACACAGAAGGACTCTCCTCAGGTCAAGACTCAACAGTTTACTTACATCTGAAGGACAAAGGACACTTGTTTGAGGACCAGCAGATGCATATTTTAGACAGAGAGAATGGCTGGTTTGAAAGAGGTGCCAAGGAAGCCATCTACACCCAGGTTGAGAAGCCATCGCTGAACAGAGGAGGGGTTCTACACCACCACTTATCCCCCACCTACAATGCTGTCCTTTCATCACTTCCTAGGAAACTTAACAAACGTAATCTCTTGGCCTCAGGTGAAGATACCAGCAATGGTCATTCAGACTTGGCCTCGGGTAGTTCTAATGAACATAATGACTGTTGTTACCACAGCCAGGAGCACTAACAAACCAGCTTTATCGACGATCCTGGCAAACGACTCCACAGAGGTTAAAATTTCCCTGCCAGTCAGTCAGAACTGAAGAAGTCTCTCGGATGAGTGACGAAACGTCTTCTAGTATCTTCAACCAAGTCCAGTAGCCCTTGACTTTGACCTTTTTTGGATAACTATGACCTGGATGACTGAGAACCTTCACAAGACAGCCTGACATGCATGAAAGTTAGTTGAGTTATTAGCCAATGAAACATGGACTTCATAATAAGAACAATCTGCACATGTTTGGAGTGACATTAATAACACCCTGGATTCTAAGATCGTCAGAGGATATACTGTATTGTTGATGAGTTAGATAGACCTGCATTGATGCAGACAACCAGAAACGTGGATAATGTTGAAATAATATATAAAAAGATATGAATATCCCGATTGTGATCAATAACACACTAAGCAAGATGCTTAAAACCAACTAATATGATCTCTGCATAGTTCAGGCCAGCTGATGTTCATAGCAAAAGCAGCTACGAACAGAATCAACACGAAAACATACATGTAACACAAGGCATATTACTATCCTTAGAGGATAGAGGAGACCACAATTACATATCATATAGTAGTCCTTGTAGTGTACATTAGAAATGCATGACTAAATCAGATAAACCTTTAATTTGTCTTTATTAGCAAATGCATTGTCTTAAATAGTGTCTGCTGGTAAAATGTAGGGATAAATTAGAATTCAACTCAATATAACAATTAACATACATTATTAATTTGGTTTGAGGCGATATAGTCAATATTTTGAAAATGAATGTGCATCAGAAACAAAAAAAACTAAGCTTTAGATTCGTTGTTTATGGCTCAATTTAATTTTTATTGTTGTCAAACTGATATGAAATGTTGAGTTTTCTCATCCAGAGGTGTGTTTTGATCTCACAGGTACCACTTCTTGTTGTATAACTTTTTTTTCAGTTGGTAACACGCATTTGTCAATACTGAGTTCGCTCCTTCAAAACTCATCACACTGCCAGGACACAACTGAAGACAGTGTCGACTAAACTGTGGATCACTTGTCACTGCTTTCACACGAAATTGCATTCAACGACCACACCTCTCAAAATTCATGAACAGTTTTTTTCATTCGAATTCAACCACCACGAAACCTCAGTGTAATTTCTCTCCGTTTTGCACATGTTCATATACTATACTGATACATTTTAAACTTTACTTTTACAAGTATCAAAAGTAAAAGTACTCATTATGCAAAATTACTCCATTCAAAGTATCCATTCATAATTATTCTTGATTCATTATCGTCCAAGCAGCATCTGAATGTTGTGAAGGTAGAGCTATTTTTAACGACTATGTATACTGTTAGGTAGTGTCATCTATAAAAATGCATATTTTATAAACATGTTTGATGTATACAAAAGTAAAATACTTCCCTCTAAATTGTAGTGAAGTGTCAAGAAGCATCAAATAGAAATGCGCACAAGTACCTCAAATTGTATTTAAGTACAGTACTTGAGTAAATGTATTTAGTTACTTCCACCACTGGATCCTGGAGATGTGTATGTGTTTTGATTGCATTAGTGCATTTTGGGGTGAGAGATTAACTGTTGTTGTTGAGCTGCATGTGGGTAAAGAGAACTGTCTGAACAGTTAAAAAAATGTTACTCAGTTTAGAGAAGTAGGTGTTACCAAGTATAAATTCCACACTAGAAGAATGGCTGTAGGAGACAGTTTATTCATAGCCGATCACAATTGGCCTTTAAAAAAGAATTTCAAAGCAGAAGTGGCATTTCTTTATTGTTTAATTTGGCAGACTGACCTGTAAAGCAACTCAGGTGGGAAGCCTGCCAGTGCAGATGCTTCGTAGGCACAAGTATATTAAAAATGTCATTTGAAAAAGAAAATGACTCCATGTACCTATGACACATCTCAGAGACTTTCAATGTATTCAGCAGCTCCTGGTGCTTTCAGTGCGTCCTTTTGTGTGAGGTCTACCGTGAAGAGGATCAGTAGTGCCTTAGCCCAGAATCACAAAAAAAACTGAGGACCAGAACCGAACTAAGATGTGTTGGCACATGTTCTGGGGGAAAGTCTCCTGTTGTCCCCGGCTTATTGGCTGGGTATTGGAGTGAATCTGCTGCCATTCTTTTCATTCCCACTCTGAGACACAAGGAGACGACTGGGGAAGCAATGAATTGTCAAATACCCTTCAGTGGTGCAAATGGTAAGTTAAAATACTTTAGGGCTGGACAACAGTGTCACAGAAATCTAACCCATCCTGTTAATAGGAGTGACAGGAATGGGCTGACAGTTAAACTGCATGCTGCTGTTGTCCAGGTCAAAACAATATTTTTCTGGTGGTCAGGGAATACAGAGAGAGACATGAGGCTGAAGACTTGTGGATGAGGAGAGTTGGTTGCTAGAAACACCCTTGTACAGGAGTACTTTAAGTGCAAGGAAGTTGACGAGAGAAAAACTTGTCTGAGAATTCTTTGTGACCTAATTGTTTGCACTTAATAATTTTTTCTAATTAGGGCCATTGTTGCCTCTGGCAAATTGGATAGGAAAATCAATTTGAGCAATCATTTTTACAGCTTTTATGTTGGTTTTGTCTCATAGGTGTCTGTGCTGAAAAGTGGAGTCACTAATTACTGTTGTGTGTAGGCAGCTGTGTGTGTGTGTGTGTGTGGCTATGCTATTTTAGATTCATTGTTGTGATTGTCTGTACATGTGCATTCACAGTGCATCTCTATAATTATGGTACATTAAGTTCTCTAAAGACTTGTTTTGAGAGAACAATTAAAAGAGATTTTCTATCCTTTTGTAATCTATTATAGTTGCAGAGTGGTAAAAAACAATGTTTTTCACTGAAAATGAAATTGCCTCAACATTTAAGCCCTACTCAGTAGTAGGCTTTAACTGAACTGAACAGCACTGCATAGATTAGTATTAGTACCTGTCTCATGGGGATTTAAGGAAAGGTGAGTAACTGTTAAGGCTGCATGTTTTAGTAGTTACATCACCTGCAAATGAATCAATTTGCATTACTTGCCTCTAAATGAGAAATGCTTCAAGGTAGTCAGATGGTTGAAATCTACTGTGTGTACATTTGTCACTGACAATGTTAGAGCCCGCCCCCACTTTTCCCTTCCCTAGGGGGATCGCAGGAAGTATGGACGGGATTGTTCACATTTGAGTTCACATCCCAGCCCTAGCCTGACGATCTGGGATCTGAACTCACCCTATATCTCCTGGTTCTTGATTGCAGCTGTGCTGAGGCCAGAGGCACGTCGGCAGCCATGCTGGGCTGGGGACTGGTCCCTTCCTCATCTGATGGGGAACCCTGTAGGTGAAACACCTACTAAGGTTGAGTGGCATGACTCTATCACAGGGCAACAAAACAAAAGAGTAGAAAATACACCCACTATGCCTACACAATCTGCATTGTATTAAATACTATACTGCTAACAGTAAATATTTAAGCGGAGGAGTTTTTTACTGGGAAATGTACTTTAGACTTATTTGTGAGGTTGCTGATGCATGAGTTATACCAGCATTAGATTCAACAAATGAGAGGCTGACTTTGCACTGCAGTCAGCTGCTTTGTGTTGAATGAATGCCCAATACCACTTGCACAACAATGACTGCATACTGTACTTAAATGACTTAGGACTTAATGACTGATCTATTGCATGATGGGATTTTCAGCATAATGAAATTGGAAAATTAATCAACCTAAATCAGTTCTTCCAAGCATCCCGACGCTCTAAACTGACCACATCTCTCCTGTTATTATCCTGAGATGCTGGTTCTCTGCATTTCTTCTCCATCTGCTACTGAATATAAATGCAAACGTCTGCACAATGTAGCTCTGCAAAGGAAATGCCAATGAAGCCTACACTAAAGGTTAACCTGTCGGCGTCTCTAAACAGGGATCTGTATACCAGATACTGACTGATTTCCTTGAACCCTGCAGGGATCCGAAGCTTTCATGTCCTCACTGAAGAGACCCAACCTTCACACAGGATGTGGGCTAAGACATTATAGTTACTTGTGGTCTTACGACAAGGGAGGGGGCTAGTCCTGCACCACCTGTTTCCTTATTTCTGTCATGTCATTTTCACTGAGATAACCAATAAGAACAAATGGATGTTTTTTTCTCTTCCTCAAGTATGAATAAATGTCCTTCCCTCTTTGGGCACTCCAGTCAAGGTTAGCGTGAGTATGAGCTGCACTATTGATGGATTTGATCTCACATCAAGCTGGGAGGCTTACGCACTCACAGTGGCCCTTTCAAAATATGTGGGCATGCATCCCAATGCAGGACTGAGCTTGATGCTGCCTGACGTGCAAACACACCAATCAGTACAGATTAGGTACATAGGTTTCAAATGGGTTGATCCCACACCTTATTAACAGCAACACTTTTGTGCTGATGTGCCACTGCATAATGGAGGGCTGCAACTAAATTATTTCCATTATCAATTTCTTGTTTATTATTTTTTGATGAATTAATTCTCTAATCATTTAATATAACAAATATGTGTATGCCCATTACAATTTTCCAGAGCCCTAGGGAACATCTTCAAATTACTTGTTTTGTCAATTAAGGATTAAAATCCCAAATTCATTCAATGTACAATCAGGTGAAGCACAGGAAGCAGGTGTCTGACTGGTTGGAACCAAAAACTTTGAAATTTTGTTCTTGACTAATGCCCTACATGATTAGTTGCATATCTAAATTGTTTGTAATTATTTTTATGTCAGTGTTATCAGTTAATCAACAAATTGCATTGGCATATTGGCCCCTATAAGAGGCATAAAATCCTTGTTAACAATGGAAAAACAGAATGCTACGACTCTTTCGCTCATCTAGCTAGATGTACTAGAGGCAGATACATGCCGGTGAAAATAAAAGGCAACTAAAGAGGTTTAACGTGAGCAAATAATGGACAAAACATTCTGCTGAAGCCTGGGAGGGGAGGTAAAGACAAGTGGTTGACGAGACATGCAGTGTTTCCCCATGATTAACTTAGTCAGGTTGTGATTTTTATGTAAAGCATAGTCTACCTGGTGCTTCCCTTAAGTTTGTGAGAGTAATTAGTGAATTGCTGAACCCCAAATTAAACTTATTCATGTCATTCAAAACTGTAACGAGGTTTTCAATAAAACAAACAAAAGGTTGGACTGTTTGTGTAGATGCACACTTCCTGCATATTATGTTGCAACCTATTATGTATGCAACATATGCACAAGTGATTTAACTTTGTAATCAAGCATGATCAGCATTTGTCTTCAATACAGCCCTTACATTTTGTTGTTTAACCATAGTTATTATCTTTCCCTAGCTTTAAAGCTGCACTAATCAATATTTTTTATTAATAATAGGTCAAAAAGCTCTGTGTAATATGAAATGGGTTACTTGAAGTGACACATGAATTATCACAGACTCTACAGTTCCCCTACTATGGAATATTTTAGCCTCTTTTCAGCTAATTGTATTCTCACAACTTTAATGTTGTAGTTCACTGTCAATGCTCTTATCAACCTCATCTGAAGCTGCATCAGACAGCAGTTTACAGTGAAAAAGCTCTGTTCAAACAACTGTATGCTACATGTGCAACACGAAAGAACAGACAGAGTTAGCAACAAGCTGGTGGACATAGTGGAGCATTTAGCAGCTAAAGAGTCAGATTTCTCCAAGGGTTGGTAGAGACAAAAACAGAGCTAATAGAGTATACTCATGGACCATATCAACTTCCCAAGGTGATAATATCTCAATATTGTGTTTATGGCTTCTTCCGCTGCCTCCAAGTGGCAGGAAAAAGAAGCAAATGACACTGCTTTAACTGAGTGGTTTTAGTCTAAAGACCTTAACCATACTGTAATTAATTGCTATTCATATACAGAATATTTTAGCAGGATAAATATTTTGCAGATATTAATATAATGTACGTTATGTCTGATACTTTGAGAACATTTTTGAATTCAGTATTTTTTCTCAAAAAGCATTTTAAAGAATTTTAGTGCCAAATGCAATGCTTTCATGTATTTTATATATCATTAAAGGCTGAAAGCATGAAATGTCTATGCTTTAAAGACTCAGAAGAGGATTTAGATAAAATAACATGTTCAGACTCGATCTTTTGGTTTTGTTTACATGTTATTAGATTCAACAAGCATTGCATCGAGCAATTACTGGCAATTTTTGTCTGTTTTTAGGTAGGCTTTTATGTAAAATTGTGATGCGAAAACATTTTGTCAAACATCTGAAATGGCTGTAGACATGTATTATTTAGAGGTTTTCGAAAAAGACGTAGCATTACATATCATTTTTATTGGTGTCTTATTTGGATTGACGCATTGTTTGATATCTGGTATGCTGCTGATCTCTTTGCTGATTTGCCACTGACAATGCCAAGAAATCTTGAAGATTGCCAGATTTTAAAGCTTAGTTTTAAGTATTCATTTAGTTCTGAAGTGCTATTGTTCCAAATCACAATCACACATCACAAAATATGTGATTGAGGAGTGTTCTACTTCACTGACATGCACAGTGTAAATAAATAAGAAAATGTGGTGCTTAAAATGCATCAAAGTGCATCAAATATTTGGACTGGAAAAATTAGTAGCGGTTTGTGGGAAAAACAACTATCCACAGAAATCAGTTTCTGAATAAATCTGAGGTGAGAAACAGGCCATGCAGTTTATAAAAAAGTTCAAAAATCAAGAGGAAATTGGCGATGTCATCATACTACCAGTTTGCTGACTTCTCTCAAATATTGGGCTCAGTAGCTTTTTCTACCTCTAACATGATGTCATAACATATAATTGTTAAATCCAGAAAAAGGATGCATTCAGGCATTATAACAAAAATGAAAAACAATCAAGAATCTCCAAGCTAATTTCAGTCTGTGTACTCTTAATTCAGATCCAAAGCATAATGACATTTTCCATTGGAGATTTATAGCATTTGTTTGACACAACCCTATAGGACACACTAATCTAAACTGATTACTGACTTGCACAGATAGGAACAAGTGCTATGATCTTTTTTGTTGATCATAGCTTTTTGTCATAATACATTTAATTTACTTACAGCCCCAATCCCCATGTGAGGGATTTTAAATTAGGAGGTTTCCTTATAGGCAGCAACAGTTTGAACACAGCCTGAAGTTGTAATGCTCAAATAGTGTCATTTCAAATCAGGCAGTACTGTCATGCTCTATAACAACTGCTGAGACACTGGTCTGATAAGTAAAAACAGTGCTTCCTTTGCAGGAGATGCAGGGAAACTGAATCTGCCAGCAATGACTCAGTATCCACAAATCAAAGTATTAAAATTCTCTTATAACATCTGTCAGTTTAGCAATGCTGGGTGAATGTTCAGTTGATGGTGCAGGGAGGAGGGGTGACATCACTCGGGGAGGCAGCCATTTTTGTGCCCTTGGCCAATAAACACATTTTAATACATACTTTTACAGTATACCAAGAACTGATACTCATGCCATCCAAAAGCATCACTAACCCAAACCCTCCACCAAAAGTCAATGCTGCTGTTGAGCTGTATTATGCATTTTTCAATGATAAATATCATTGAAGTCGATACCTGTCAACAAGTTGCAATACCAAAAGCAGTGTGTTGGTGTTTGATCCCATGAGACACTGTGGCTGCTACATAAATGACACCACACATATTTAGTTGCATGTTTTAATTGATGGGCATCTATCACTTGTTACAAACATGCAAGTCTAAGTTAGGGTCATTCATTGCTGCAAATGACTGAATAGCCCAGACAGGCTGCCATGTAAGATGGCTGCTTCCAGACTTTTGACTGTGACTGACTGAATCAACCTGGCAAGATGGAACCAACTCATGAGCATCAGTTGGGCACTATAGCCCTTAAAGACTTTGAATATGATCATATAGGGTAGGCTATAAATGATTCTGTCAGAAGGCAAGATCAAATACAATACCAGCAATTAGATTGGAAACAGTTGCCTACCTGTCAATCTTTTTTAAAAAATCCTCCCCAAACTTTATGAGACAGAAAGTTTTGTGCATATTGGAAATGTTGAAGTCACAACTGCTATGATCTTGCCACTAATTGGGTTTATGTAAATTGACTCAACAGAACCATTTTAATGTAAACATTTTAAGAAATACATTGAGTTTGTTGTATAAAAAAAAGAGATTCATGTTGGATCTTGGAACTCAGATCTTACCTTGAATTCTTCCAGTATTTTATACGTTTTCCCTCGGTACTCGCAAAAGTTTTTAACCTCCTTGCACTCGGGGCAGCATCCATTGTGCTCCACTTTGGTGCACTTGGGATGCAGTTTGGGGCACTCGGGCTGGTCGCACACAGGCCCGTCCTCTGTGCACACGCACGGACAGTTCGAGTGTCCCGGATAGAAGCGCTCCCCGAGTTTGTAGACGAAACCACTGTCGTCCACGCATCCTTTCCCCCTGTAGTCATCGAAGACGATGCTTTCACTGGCGGTCCGCTCTGCCTCGTCCGCGGCGTAATCCTCGGGGTTGCCCACCGCAGCCGGAGACACGGCGCTTAGGGCCAGCAGGAACACGAAGGCGGCCGAGAGGAGAGGGCCCATCCTTCGCCGCGGCATCGATATCCACATTCAACAAAATTGTGTGGATGTCATCCCTAGGCTCCCGGTATCCTCTCCGGATCCGTCCTGCGCTTCATCATCATCATCATCATAATCATCACTTGGGGAAATGGGCTGCAGTGGAAAAAATAAGAGATGATATGATGGATGATGATTCCACTGATGTTGTATTGCACAACCTCAAACCAGTATCACACTCCAAATAGCTACTTTTCGTTTTTTGCTGAGGCCTGTGAATATTGTCTACTGTTGCAACCAGTTACTATCTTTATACGAATCGTTCAAGTTTCTTTGTTATTCTCTCTCCAGATACAAAAGGGGTTCCCAAATCAACAGGCTAATGCCATTATCCCTGAAAGAAAAAAAACCTCTGTTAACATAAGAAGCGTGCGGTCTGTATGTGGGCTTGTGTGGTGGTGGTGCGGGTGGTGTTCAGATTCACAGGATTCTCTTCGTGTAAAATCTCAGCAATAGCTGACCGTCCAACATCAGAGGGAAAGATTAAAACATCCATTACCTGAAGTGGGTGGAGTGGGCTCCTCACAATATTCTTCTCCACATTGAAAAAACAATATATGAGCTATTTTTGTACAATTTCAAACTCTACCAGAGCGATCAGAGACAACAGGTAGCCAGTAGTCTATTTCAAATTCCCTTCAAGCCAATAATTATACAAATTACTGCTCAAATATTCGACTTAACAGTATCCTGTTCTTACTAAATCAGCCATGTAACATGCAAATGTCTCGAATCATAAATGCGCAATGATTTACCCAAACCACAGAGCTGAATCCAGACAGTTAAGCAATAGAGCCTATAGCGGAAAATGAACATTTCCCCTTGCCTTGGAATCGTTTGGTTTCTAAGTGCTGCGTGTCTTGACAGATCAATTGAAACGCCAGTGACAACAGGGATGTATATTAAACGATAGGGTAAACTCACCGCGTTGAAATTTCTTGATATCCACTTGTGAAGCCAGAGAGTCCAACGCATAGAGGGCTAGAGCAGATTTAATGACAGTAGCCTAGCCTATTGGAAACTTTACTTTATCCACAGGGTACATTCTCCAGACTCCACAAGACACTATAATCCTCCCTCTCGGTCGTGATGGTGGGTTTAAAAGCAATTAAACACAAGCCTTTTGGAGATATGGTCCCCCACCTTCCCTTTCCAGTGCAAAGAAAATTATATCCACGTAAAAGTAGGTTTGCCTCATGAACATCCTCATCGGACTCACCTTTTTTGAGACAATATCACAGTTCACGTCCGAAGGCATGCGGTACGCAGAGAGAGAGACCCAGAAAAACAGCTGGGGAAAATCCTCTATAGCGTTCCCTGAGACTCCGGAATCAATTCAATATTTCCCAACGATGCAGGTGAATATGAGAAAGCAGCAGTCAGGCTTATTGCACATATGTATGTATACATCCAACGGTTGCATGAAAAATAAAGAATCCAGAAGTTTAGAGTATAAAAAGATGAAACCAAATGCGACTGAGACCAGCCAGTGTTTGATTTTCGGTCGCATTCATCGTCAGTAGGGGAGAGTGAGGAGGGAGCGCTCCGACTTTCAGCACCTTGGAGAGCGACTGTCTCCCGCGTCCTGCACTGAGCAGTGCAGAGCGCCCCCTGTCCCCCTTTGTCACCCACAGACACAACAACGCTCACATCCCACGATCAGAGGACAACTCCAACTGCTTTTCTTGAGCTGGTCCAGCAAGAGTTAAAGGCTAAAATCAAGTAAAACGACGAAATAAGTGGTCAGTTTGTCAGAGAGGTTCCCGGAGGAGCGGCGCGTAGACTGAGGAGGTAGGGTAGATCTGTCTAACGTGTGTGAGTGCCTTTTTGTGTCTGTTAACGGGTGCGCCCGCGCGTGCATGTTAGTGTCATTATGCGCCTGACCGTGTGTGTCTGCGTACGTGCGCGCGTGTGCCTGTGCGCGCCGAAGTGTCTTCACACATGACCTGCAGCATGTTTCCCTGAGTCACTCATTATTTGCAGCAGTTTACAGAAACCCATTTGTATTCTACGGCGCAGTGCAAAAAGGGAGTCTGACTTCTCAGCCCCTACAACAACATAAAAATTCTGTATGGCTTTGCAGAGCAGCATCAGCTTTGTTTTACAGATGGTAGCCCGTAGGGGCCACTGCCTGACTACATTCAGTCTGAGAACAGATGACTGACTGAGACCCCAAAGACCATCACTTAATTAGTTTACTCCCATGAGGGATCATACACGTCTTATCAATGGCAACCTTATGGCCTGTTCTGTTCAAATATGTGTTCATGGCCTCTGACTGAGTAATTATTAAAACCTGCTGTTCTATAGATGCTCTTTTAGTCCATCATGAAATCATCATGGAAGGTCAAATCCCAACTCAAACAGCCCAATTAATAAAATGCATGTTAGGTCAAGGCATGAATTCTGTTTTCTACCTGAACTTTACCTGAACTTTCAGACTGAAATTTCTTTGTAACAATAAACAACATCTCATTATGTACATATGATGTAAAAAAAAAAGTGGCATTGTGACAGATGAGGTGGACTCAGTTAAAACCCACCATCCCACATTGACTTCTTTAATTAAATCTTAGAGGACATGGAAAGAGAAGCAAACACAAACACGTGAGACTTGTTTGAGAGAGCTAAGATGTGGATTGTGCAAAAGGGGCTGCAGCAGCTCAACAGAACATGCCCTAAATGTAGTCTATGCTCATAATGCTCATTAATACATAGACATATCTGGGACCTCCTCTCTTCTGAATATGATTCTGGGTTGCAAACAAGCAAGCCTGCTCTCTGGTAACATTTGTCAAGTAAGCTTAGCATCAAGCTCAGGCTTGATGACATTCAACCTTCATAACTAACACTCTATCTAAAGAGCAATGTGTTCGCCAGCTCCTGTCAGCTACATGCCGCTGATTATTTTCCTAGTTCCGGAAATTTAAATCATAATAAGTATATGATATCTATAATTAGACTAAATATACAGAATAATATTTGAGTACAGTGCTAAGTCACTCAGGTTGGAAGACAATGCAGCCAGTGCCATTGAGAGGGATCATGTGGAGGTGGGTTAGCTCTAAAAAGTGGCAGGTGTTTGAAATGCAGATGCCGACAAAGCTGCAATCACAACAAAACTCGTAGCAAGCGGAGGTTTGTCAAACTCCTGGTAACACGCGCAAAGTGCATAATTACTGTGTCAGCTGAAACGTTTAGCAGGCAAACGCATGGGGGCAAACTGAGGCTGCGCTCTTCACTTTTCTCCTTGACTGGATACAGAATTGAGGAAGGAATTTTCATTACATTTTCATATGGTGTTTGCATTTCTCTTAATCGCCTCTAATGTTGGCCGCTGTTCTCTCATTTAAAATCTGCATTTGACTCTAACAAGACCTGATTTCTCATTCTGATGTTGTTTGCCTTTAAATCCCACCTCCTTCACAAACGGATGTGTTTTGTTTCAGATTAAGAAACTGTTAATGACACCAAGAGAAACACCTTGTGGTTTTGAAAGGCCTGTCTTTCTCACAGTGCATGTCTCTTTCTCCGACTCTGTCTAAGACACGCATGTTTGTCCGTGATAAAAACATGCAATTTTCAGCCTGTACTACACTGCGTGCTTCACCATGCACCACAAACCCCCCTACTCACGTCCCCTCCCCGACTCTCTGTACAGAAACATATTTGCCGTTGACCTGGTTACAAAGACAAGGAACACTTATGGTTTGTGAAGCCTCTCATCTTCCTACTCCTTCTCACACCACTCTCCGCAATGGAGCCAGAACAAGTATATATATCATTTATTTAATCTGACATTGCACTTGGGTAAATGTTGGATCCTAATGTGAGATGTGTTGTCTACTGCAGCACGGCATGGTCCATTAGGCCTTCACTCTGGCTCACAAAAAACATGGCGTGATGATATAAAACAACGCCTGTACTGAGAAATGTACTTAGAGCAACCGCCTCTATTAACAGACTACCTGTGCCTTACTGCTGGACGGTGAAGAATCGTTGGTGGGACAATGCTTTCATGTGACATTTTCTTGAGCCCACTAACAGAGATGTTTACATCTCAGTTGTGTTTGATGTGAGACAAACAATCCCCAGCCCACAGGACTGGGTTCCAATTCAATCAGCTAATGGAAAAGGAGCTCTTCATCCCCCATGCCTCCTGCCTTCCACCACCTCCGTTTTCCTGCAGCAAAACATTCACTGCGGCAGAGTCTGTACCAAATGTTATAATGGTTTAGCCATTAGGGCTACATTTATAGCTTTCTACCAGGTCTTAGGCATTATATTTGGTCACAGCTATTCACGCTAACTTATTAAACTGAATGCCAGAGAGGGAGAAAGCAGAGGGAGCTGAAGCAAGGGAGAGAGAGTAGAAAGAGAAGAAACAGATAGTAGGAGGGGAGGTGGGCCTCAGGCGAATCAAGACTTTTGTGTTAGTGAAGCATACATTTTCCTTCTTCCATGGAAATGGGTTACGCTTAATAAAGCGAAGGCTTTGTGCTAATGTCTCTTACAGTGAAATTCACGTTTAACAGCGCAGTTATGCCTCTCACTTGTTAAGTATTCTGTTCGTGCCTTTAAATTAACACTAGTAGTACAATTTTACTGTGACAAATTTAATCCTTGGCTTGAGCTCCTGCAATCCCCTGCCGATTTGACTGCCTAACAGTGGGAACTCATGTCTCTCCGGCTGATCCACACACTACTTGAAAAAAGTCTTGCAGATTCTGCTTTGAGTCGCTAAAGTAATTTAGTCATACTATTATGATGAATGTATTAGCAATTAAATCATCTTGATTTTATAGACACTTTGGCAACATTTTATATTACAGCTTACAATGTACAGCGTAATTCTTCCCAATTTATAGTGTACATTATTGTTAGAATTCATTTTGAGTAACAGTGTCCCAGTACATTACATGTCAATTCATACATGTAGGAAGATGGGAACAAGATATTACGTTAGGAAATAAGGAGGTAACAATCTGGGAACTTAAAAATTATTTACTATTGTAGTTTCTTTTAACTAGCAACAAAGCTAGGAGGTTTTTGAATTTATACTACTTACCAATGACAATACAAAAACAGCGAAAGCAAACCACATAGCTCCTAAACTAATGCTTTTACTTTGGAACATACCGTGGGAATTTATGTTACCGTATAAGGTGAATGTTAATGTAGGTTTACTTTTAGTATGAGATACAGCATTGCTTTCAAAAGCCTGAGGTGGTTTAAGTTTATGAAGATGGACACTGATGATACACAGCATGCTGTTTCTTATTGTTATGGAGTTCTGGATGTAGGAAAGCTTTTTTTATGATGACGCAGTTATGGAGATGATCATTTTTATGTCCTGCTGCAGTGTAACTGTCATAAACACTAAAGGATAAGAACACTACAGTTATTGAAAAACCTTATTGAGAGTCATTTCATAACTTTCAAACTCAGCACGTCTCTTCTAATGGTAAACTAACTTCAAATAATTTTTATCCAAAACTGAGCATTTCTAAAGCCAAAACCATGGGCAAACATCTCTCTCTATACAAAGCATCTCTATGGTGTCCTTTAACAACAGTTCCATGAACTGCTGCCATATGCTTTTCCGGTGTTCTGAGGATATATGCTGCCTTGTCAAAAAATGCTACTGTAGCGCAAATCGATAGCAGAGTCTATCGAGTTGCTCTGCCCTATTGAAAAATGCTACCTTATGTGTTCCATTTTCCAATCCTATAAAGTTATAACTCTCATAGTATTATGACATCTTCTGTTTTTTTGATTATATTGTCATTTCAGGGAATTTGAATATAAACTGATTTCAGAATCAATTTATATTGCACCACTACTCACTCTATGCATAGGCCTACTGTAAGGAGATGGGGAGCATGTTGAAATACTATATTATGCCATCTTTATTTAAGATATATGGGGTAGCTTATTCTGAGACTAAATAGATTTTTTTGATATTGCATTTGTGATCTCTTGATTCCAAAGTTTCTAAAGATACCAAATATGTCAGGGAAATATGTATAAAATGACGCACAAGACATAAAAACATTTGAATATGTCACACATGTAAACATCATATAGATACAGAATATACAATATAACACTGACAGTGAGGAATAAAAGGATCCTGCCTTCCAGAGAGTGGGTCTCATAGCACCACACTGTTTTACCCCATCCACTTCCCCTGTCGTCCTATAAACCACATCCTGCATTACATGGCACGCTGATTCAGATATTGATATAGCCAGTCTAAAGCAATGTTGAAAAACATTCATTGCCTTTTTGGGATGAGTCTGCTTGGTGGCAATGGTGAATAGGGAAGAAATCCATGCTCTGCTCTCAGTTTGCTGGTGGATCATGGGTCTCCCTATGATACTTATTATCCCAGCTGTGTGTAACGGTGCCCCTGTGGGTGCTGGCATTTTCCACCGAGTTAGAATAAGAGCTCTCTTCTCCTCCCATAGGGGACCTGTAGAGACTCTCTGATTCGCTTTCTCCAAAGGCTGACGATGCTTCAGCAGCTCCAGGGAGGCACTGAGCGCTGAGACTGTGTCGCTGTGGTTGGTTTCCTCTTAATGACTCTGCTGCTTTAGACATGCAAATAGAGTTGAAGTGGAGAGAAGGCCTGGGGGGACAATTTGGAATATGACTCAAATGCATCACCCTGGATTTACAGTGTAATATGTGACTAAGCTATATGTGTATGAATGAATGGATGGATGGATGAATTCATTTTTGAATACCAATAACATCATCATCATCAACAACAACAGTTTGAAAATGGTCATTTTTGAAAGCCTTTAAA
The DNA here is from genome assembly GCA_029875015.1 of Lepomis gibbosus. Classification (NCBI taxonomy): domain Eukaryota; kingdom Metazoa; phylum Chordata; class Actinopteri; order Centrarchiformes; family Centrarchidae; genus Lepomis; species Lepomis gibbosus. Next base: position 7,228 of record JAPMOB010234286.1, on the reverse strand, counting down.
ATGTATTCTTTAAACATCTGCACATTTTTTATGATACAAAATTTAATGATAGTTTCTTGAATTTGACTGAAATATGATAGCATAATGTCTTATTGAATTCAAGGCTAAAAGGAAAACAATGTTTGAAATCTTGGGAAATACATGTATTTGTGGAGAGTTAGTCACTCTCATATTCTGTCTGTTAAGAATGGAGCTACAAATCATACTTTCTAGCTTAGCATAGAAAATGGAAGTATAAAAGTGGATTCTGTGTGTGTTAAGTGGTTGGACATCTGTGGCTCAGTAGGTAGAGTGGGTTACACATTAGTTTTAAGGTCAGCAGATCAATCCCCGGCTCCTCCAGGCTGTATGTTGAAGTGGGCAAGAACCCCGAATTCTGCGGCTCTTTTGCCAGTGTATGAATGTGTGTGTAAATATTACTTTCTGTTTGAGCACTTAGGCTCAGTGCTTTGAGTGGTCGAAAAGACTAGAAAGGTGCTTTACAAATACGGGGCATTTACAAGTATAAGGAAACAGCTAGTCTTGCTCTTACATCAAAAGCTCTCTAATCAGCCTTTTGTATATCCAGGCTAGCTACTCTCCCCTGCTTCAATTCTTTCTAAGCTACCTAGCTTCATAGTGAATGTGCAGATATGATAATGGTATCAATCTTCTTATGTAATTTTAAAGCAAGAAAGCAAATAAGTGTATTTCCCAAAAATGTTGAACTAGTACTATAAAGCAAGACTATGTAAATTTTACTGAACTGTAGCAACACGTGGCAGTTAAATGGTAAATGTTAAAAAGTGTAACAGCAGCAAGCATAGAAAAAATTAATAGTCTGTGAACTCACTCATTAATGCCAATTTACACTTTACATCTATCTAAAGTTGGTAAAATTAGCCACCATACGCTACTTGTCATACCATACCCAGTTAGGATGTAGCAACACAAAACTCTGAGTGTTGTGAATTGAGCAAGGGTTTGTTTTGCAGTTTTTGAATTTAACATTTCATTTAAGCAGAAAGGGTGTCTTAATTCTTCTTTCAAAACTTACATAATAATGTTTGATCCTACAGAAAACAGGTCAACAGGTTGTACTGGAGCATATTGTTTAGGTTGGAGTATAAATTACTGACTTTGTAATCCAGCATGCTCCTGTCAACATACAAGAATTAAGAGAACTTGTAGTGAAACATTTATCTGCATCTTGTAGAGTTGAGGTGACAAAACTTCTGACAGACTCATAATATTTTCACTAAATATCACAGTTAGCCCTGTTTCACTTTGTACACTTTCCTTCATCATACTTACAGTACACATCATTCTTGTCATTTATGACGATCATTGCAATTCATTTGCATATGTGACACACATACCCACTTACTGTACAGTCAGAGCAATACTGCCGCTCAGGGATAAGTTATAATGAGTATTGACTTCCTTAGATTCGACAATACTCATAAGGCACCAGAGGGGTGTAATGCTTCCCAGAATTTGGCAGCCAATTAGATTGTCACAAGATACAAAGGCTGTCAAAGGGTGTCAGTCACGATCGTAATGTATTCAGTGTTAATCATCTACAAATACACTAACCCCTGGGGATGTGAACTACTAAATTGTGGCTTTTGCTGTTCTCACGGTTGTTGTTGCAAAAACGTACAGTGCCTGTAGTGAGGAAACTATTTCTGATGAGCCACTTCTGCATCAATTCGAATCTCATTGCCAGGCTATCAATAAATATATATTTATTTTATTTTGTTTTTTAATATGTTTTATTAACCACCGGTGTTTTGTAATGCCTCCAAATGAAAATAGCTTTGAGTGACACACTCACAGTTTTTTTCTTCACTCTAAAGCATTGAGGACTCAATTCCTACTCTTGGGGCGCATTTTGTTTATGTGTGTCAGAGTGTGTGAAAAATGTCAGTTGCTCATGCTTAATGTTTATATGTATTATTGCATCCAACTATTAATGCATCCAGATGACCATCCAGATCTAAAGTTTTGTGTGCTCACTTCTTACGGATGGGGCACGTTTTAATTTCTGTGACCTCAAGGATACTAGAATTTGATGTGCATAAATCTGCAGAGAACCAATCAGTTTGAATCACTGATTTTTTATCAGCTAAGGGAGGACAATATGTTATACCTTTATTTATATAAGTGTGTTCATGACAAAAACATGCTAATAGAAACAATGTTTCTTGTCGTTGTATCGAGTCTGCTCTGTTTCCCCAACACATAATGATAGGTGTAGTCTGAGGGAAAGACTGCCCATCTAGTGACCATAATGCTCTAACATAATGATAAGGGGCTGCCACATCTCTAATCATCCCCCTTATTTTCACAGTTGCTCACGTGCAGTCCTTATATAGGCACAGGTAGGCTATGTGATAATGTTGTGCTTGAAGAGACTAAGTCGAACAGATGGAAGTGTTGTTTTCATGCTAAGTGTAATGTCTGACCCTCATTAAAGCTGACCAAAGGCGAGAAAGAGAACACCAAGCTGCTGCTGTGGCAACAGAGTAGCAGTCAAAACAAATAAAAATCAAAACTCACTCTACACTTACTTATCCTGTGTATTATACTTCATGTTTGGTTTGAATTTCAGTGAATTTCCCTTGTTATTTTTTACTAAATTAACAAAATAGTTACCCGCATTAAAGCATCTCAAATGATAATAATAATAACAATAATAATAATAATAATAATAATAATAATAATAATAATAATAATAATTCACACTGTTTAATGTATTGATAACAAGTATGACATGTTTTTATTTAATCCATCACATATCGCATGGACTGTAACCTTCCAGTGAACTGACATCTGATCAATTTGCAAGTCCATATGAGTTCACTAATAAGATCACACCATTAAACATGTGCTTTCTGTTTGTTGACCAATACTGCATACACAACAGTTATTGTTTGGGGCTAGACTATTTCCTAGCAATGTAAATCCAAAATCAATCTATTGTGATGAACAAGGTTACTGTTTAAAAGCCATCTACATTGATTTGAAAAACAGGGACTTATTTTGATCAATGATTGTTGCATTAAAAAAAAAAAAATTCACGTAACATCTCCCTCCTCATCCTCAAGAGGGCTGAGAGCATCATTCAACAGACAGTACCACAAATGTTTGTTGAGAACTTACTGTCTGCACTGAAAGTAGCAACCACATACTTTGACTTATACCTGGCTTCTGCTGACCATAAAAACCATAACTTTTGCTGGTTATAGCAAAGCATTAGCCGGACTTCTGGTCATCGTGTTTAGTGGCTGCCACCATGAAGGCAGAAAATTCCAGGTTTGAACTGTAGTTGACAGGAATGATGTGGACTTGCAATGCTGTTCAAAATCAGAGATATTTTTATTTGTTATTTGCTGGCTTAGGGACTGGTAAAATATGTGCATTTCTCAAGAAACACTTCAGGATGGCCTTGTACTGTTAGATAGGTGGCATTTTTTCTGGTGCACTTACTACAATGTGAGGAGAATTCCGAATACAAATAACACACAAAGACACACCTTACCTTACATCGACATCATGTCCTGTTATTCTGATGATAATGTAAGCTATTCCAGACTTTGTGTTCAGATCTTAAAAGCCCGTCTAGAGATGACAAACCATTTTGTAAATTTTTTTAATTCTCAGGGATTACCCATGCCGCAACCATAAGACTGTTAAAATGTGTAAGGCTTGTGAAAGTACCACAATGAGTATTATTAAGGCTCACATTCATGAAATATAATTTACAGGATTATTCTGAGCAGACACTTAAATTCTTAAATGGACAATGCACCAGAAAACTGTAGCAAGAAGTTTCTGGATACCCTAGTCACAATTTATGGATCACATATAAGTATATTCAGAATGCCACTTTGATTTCTGTTGTTAAAACAAGAGAAGGAATATCTTACCTAAACCAGCTTCAAAACATGCAATTTCAATTTACCCATCCGTTGTTATGAATACTTCTCCTTTCCAAGATGGCAGGCGACTATTCCTTATCCTAATGCATGATATTAGTTTAATAGTGTGTGGTGGATAGGAACAGCTGGTTGTTCCTTGTTGGGTTGATAATTAGCCAGCATACATAAAAGTTACTGCACACGGCTCCTTTCCATCCTCCCATCCCTGCTGCTCAGAGACTGTTTCTCAAGGGAGCGATGGCTTTTAGCAGAATCAAACCCCTCTCACTGCAGGG
>JAPMOB010234284.1:0-19494 GCA_029875015.1 Lepomis gibbosus | reverse complement strand
ACAACAACAGCAGCCGCATCCATAGCAACCCCTCAACAGCAACTGTTCCCTGTAAGTTATGTCAGCCCAGTGTTTTAAAGATAGAGTCGGGAAGTCCCTGTTTCTTTTTGCGTCACAGCATTTGCTGATGTATCGAGACAGAAGCATCTGTATATGCATGTCAACAAGGAATACCTAACGATATATTTCTGTCAATAGTATGAGAAGAGTCCTATTTAAATCCTTGTTCCATGTGCCCTTTTTAAACTTTGAGCACCTGCCCTTCCAAAGGTCTCTGCACGGCACTGATTTCACTATGTGTAATAAATCTAGAATATATGAAAGTTTCACTTTTTGAATTAAATTAAAGAAAAAAAACCTTTAAATATTTTTTCCCCCCACACCCCATGTCCAAATGAATTGGGCACCTCAAATGAAATTCCATTCACCTCCATAATGGGCAGCAGCAGAAATCTCAGAGACAGATATCCCAAAACCTCACCAGGCATATCTAAAATGATCTGCATGGCTGGACAGCACTGTCAGTAAGGGAGAAAATGGCTTCTTCTTTTTTTTTACCTACCATTAAACCACAGATTTCATGGCTATTTTCATTACCAGCATATACACTGAGTGACCTGCACATGTGGTCCCTACTCACAGTGATGCTATACTGGTTCAGCCACTAAGCTAGGCCAGACAATGTTCCGTTTAAAATCTAATTAACATCATATTGCAGTCTATCCAAACAGCAGCCGGCCTCTTAGAGGTGGTTTTGAGGATTCAAAGGCACTGCAGCTGCTTTACATCACGCCAGTGTTCACTACATTAAGGCCATGGCAGAACTCCCCTCTCCCTCTCCACCACTGTCGACATACTCTGCTACTAGTATATCCAGGTGTGGACTGGAATCATAATACAGGCTGTGAATGTAATGTAAGTCCAGGCCGTCGCTGTAGTTTCCAAACCAGATTACTCCACCATATTTCACTATGAAGATGAGCCACTAGCATCATCTGAACAGGTGAGTCCTGCTGTTTGTTTCGATATGTTTCCCTTTGAGGCCACAAGCACTTTACTTATTCAGCTATGATTGTGTGAAAACGAGTGAAGAAATTACCAATGATTGCAGCTTTGTTTTATTTTGATGCATACTGAAATCTGGAAGTCTTTACTCTGAAATTTGAGCAGTGTTGATAGTACAGTCTGTCTGTGTGCCGAGGTAAAGTTAGCTAGTAGCTTTAGCCTGTCACTGATTGAGTGCGGGAGTAACAGGTGGCCAGGTAGCCATGGAAAATGTCTTGGCAAGCTATCTTAATATGGGATTACCCATTAGCCATCGCTCCGGTTAGCATGTAGGCTAGCTACGTTTATAAACTACAGGTAGCCAGTTAGCTGGCTAACGTTAGCTAGACATGATTAGACTTTGATTCAGATGAGAGGAAATACTAAAGATAACTCGCTAACACACAACTTACCTCTTGTAGAGATCAGCTTCATTATTACGTTAAGTAATTATTAATGTTACTTAGAAATGTGTTTTATTGTGGCCAAAAAGCTTCTTCACCTAACTTAAAACATTATGTTGGATCAACTTAAATACTTGCATTCATGTTGACAATTATGAAGGGTGAAGTTTACTTAGAAACGTGTTTTATTGTGGCCTAAAAGGTAATTTACTCACCATACTCAAAACATTGCTTTGAATTAATGTAATTCTGCCAGCAGTCTTAACTTAAAAATTCTAGAGGATTTTTTTTTGTTGACCCAATGTTTTTTTTTAGAGTGACAAGATAGAATGCTTTTTTTCCCTTTGTATGTCATATTCTGTTCAAATGAAGTGACACGATTTTTTCATTCTTTGCCTCAACGGTCAATTTCATTGATGGCGGATTACTGTGACAAAGCTTACAATCATGTTGAAATATCATCTAAGAGATATATAGACTTTTAAAAATAATCTAACTAGAATTTGTATAATGTATATATAATGTATAATAAATATTTGTTTTTAGTCAGCTACTGACACATCAAATGATATTTCAACGATTTACTGTCAGTTTTCACATCAAACTGAAGAGATAATAAATAATATTACTCTAATAACACATTCTAAATTTAAGTAATCTAAAGGCTGCATTTTAAACAATTTTTTAAATGTGCATCTTACAATAAAGGGCTCAATTTCATAAAAATACAATAAAAAGTTTAGGTTGAAGTGTAGTCTCAACCAATTTTATAATAAAGACTCCACACATCTTAACAAATGAACAGCTGTAATATAAGCTCATTGATTTTCGGGTTTTGAGAAATTTTGGAACTGGGTCCTTTTAGAACCGGGTCTCGATCCCCATCCCCAGTCACGAGGTAATTATTTTCAATAACGGATCGGCTGTACATCTGGGTCCGGAAAGGACGGCAGCTGGGTCTGGAGCCGGACCGTGATCTGCCTATTAGTGACCTCTGGACTAGCAGGACTCAATAATACTCAAAAAGGTCACTCAGGTAAAAAATACTTAGTAACCTGAGATGGGATTCCAAAAATTGAGGTACATTTTTTTAACAATATTTCTTTCTTTAAAATGGGGTGATGATGGCGCAGTGGATAAGACTATGCCTTTGGTGTGAGAGATCCGGGTTCAATCTCCCACTGTGACCCATCCACCACTGTGTCCCTGAGCAAGACACTTAACCCCTAGTTCCTCCAGAGGCGTGTGACCTCTGACATATATAGTAATTGTAACCCCAATTGCACCCCATCCAGACGACACCCTGGGTGCTAACAGTAAGGGATTGATTAAGACACCACCAACAGGGAATCAGCCGGCCACCCACTGAAGCCCCGCTGCTCCTATTCAATGAGAGAAAAGAAGCAGGAGCAAATATTAACAGCTTCACAGGGGCTGCTTACCTGTTCCAGTCGGGAGCACATCAACATACACTCCAGCCGCCCTAACACTGACGTGTTTCCCCAGGCCGAGTAAGAGCATCACAGTGATCAACTGTGACTTGCAAATACACATTGAAGACACGCGCACACATCCATGCACACACACAGCTGTCCAAAAGAGAACCACCCTAAACAAAAAGAAAAAAAATACGATCACAAAAAATCTAATAGTACATCAATACACAAGCTCTGCACAGACCTGATACAATTAAACAATGAACAAACCCTGATCCATAAATTGAAATAAGCACTCTATATGTTTAATAGACATCCAGTTGCATCCCTGGTGTCTCAGATGGATAACTTTAGTCACTCTCTACAGCGAGCCCAGATAGGACTGCAGAGCCAAACTAATCGCAGTACAACAGAAGAAAAACAACTCAATGACTAAGAGTAGATATACAGTCGGGAAACATCAACGTAGAGACAGTACATCACCAAAGAGACAGAAAAGCAGCTGCGCCGGGCATTGGAGTCTGGAAATGTGGAACAGGCCACCCACCGTGATGCACAGCCGGGCTTACAAGCATCTGCAAAGTGCATGAAAACACTAGAATTACCAGTTGGGAACTACAAGTGAATTAAAAGTAATGCACACTAGCATAGATACCAGAGAGCAGACTCCCAAACAGCGGCAGGGTGAGAGCCGCCAAGCCGTGGCTCAATCACTATTTACAGCAGAGACCGAGAAGAAGGATTACATTGAGCTGCAGGGCGAATGAAAACCGCCTGAACATGGTGGAAATAAAATAAGCCTGCATTCTTCAGCATAACCGAAGCCATGTTGTTAACATTGTGCCACATTACAGTTGGGCATCAAGCCATTCTGAATGTTTTGGAACAGCCAGCAAGGAGAATAAACTTTTTGTTAATAAATTTCAACAGTTACAAGCCTTGTTGTTCACAACACGGGAATAAAAAGCTTCCAACTTCACTCTTGCTCTTCTCCCGCTTGACGCCTCTCCTGTCCTCGAACCTGTGGTGTCTTTGTCATGTTCTGGAGTTAGAGTCCTAGTCAGAGCCTCTGTAAGTCACGTCGGTTCTGTATTTCCTGTCGTCAAACAGGCTTCTGTCAGTCTGTGTTTGGTCCCGGTCTGTGTTCACTGGGAGGCTGCTGAGCCTGGTTCTGTTGCTCACTTTCCGACTACCCGACTAATGAAAAGGATGTCTGACAGATTCCTGCTCCTACTATTGCACTAGTCAAGACGTAAAGAAATAAAAGCTATGATGTCCATAACCAAGTGATCTAGGATGGAAGAAACTAGTGCTGACACTTTTATATCTTCAGCAGTACAGAAGGATAAAAATCATCTGCGTAACAATGGCTGCATAAATAGGGAAAACAATATAGGGCCTAAAATGGAGCCTTGCGGTACTCCACAGGAGATGGGAGGAGAGGAAGGGGACACATGATCAGCTCTAAAACAGGGTGATCTGCTTTGGAAGTATGAGAAAAATCATTAAAGGGTCTGTCTCTGAATACCAACAGCACAGATCAAGATTGTCCAACAGTCTAGAGACAAGAACAAATCATTTGTCCCCCTCATGACAGCAGACGATGTTGAATTTGTTCAAGAAGGAGATGAGTTAATAAAATACTAGGCCCAGTAATGTCCAGCACTTTAAGCTGTCGTGAGGGAACACTGAATCCTAGCACATGTCCCTGGGAAATGGGAGATGATCAAGTCAAAGAGCAGAGATCTGATGAGTTTAACTCTTAATGAATCGTAAGAGGGAGGTGAGATGTGGGGTTGTAAGGTGTCAAAAGAAAAAAACTTAGATATCAGGAGTGGCCTAAGAACAATTTGTGACTGAAGGGGTGAGTATTGTATTTATTGTATTATAAAGACTTTCTACAAAAAAACATCTAGTGCACCTTCTGGTCAAAATAAATCCAATACTTTATGACTATGACATCCCATCTGCCTCAGCTATATTTAGTGGTTTGTGCTACTTAGCAAATATTAGCATGCTTAGACTCTCAACTAATATGGTAAGCTAAGACAACTGTTTGGCATCATTGTGTTAGCATTGTGATTGAACATGTTTGCATGATAGACTTGGTTAGCATTTTGAAGTTAGCATTTGGCTTAAATCAGAGCCACTGGCATGGCAGTAGACTCTTAGCAATAGTTTCATAAAAGCCATCTGCCTTCATGTGCATTTTGGTGAGGAATGAAACAACCACACTATGTTTAATTTAAAATTGCTAACTGGTTTTGTGAATGTGCTAAAATGCACTGCACAACAAGTGTCTCCACTAATACAAAAGTACTAATAATAATAAAGCAGAGTGCATTGAAACACACAATGCGTGACCTCCCATTTCTCCCTCTGTCTCGTATAAAAGATTAAACTGTCCATTATGTTGCTTTTGCTTTGTTTCTTGTTAATAGCTAAAAAAAAATCCCAACCCAGAGCGGCATACATACCTGCTGCAATACTTTATTGAACCAGTTGTTTGGAGAAGAGGATGATAATCCCCAGAGGAAAATGACAAGATTTGGTCAGTGACCGTGGTGATTACTCCTAAGTCTTGCTTTGACACTGGTATTGATTTACTCTGATATTCATCATCCAGTCACTTCTGTGCTTCATGAGAGCTGGACCAGCTCGACTCCTTTAAGGATGTTAACAAAGCATGGAGAGGAGATATTTTTAGATGTCCTGCTTGTATAGCTAAAGGGCATCTAAAGGACATGCAGCACAATTTTAAGATTTTTTTTTGTGTGCACCCATTTTGTTATGTTTGCATTTTTTCACTTTACAACTCACTTTAGATCTTTCTTTCATATGATCATAAAAGTCCACCCATTCCAACAGGATTCTTCCATTGACCACATTCCTGTGAAATTTCCACAGCAATGAGACCGTGGCCAAAAAGAAAATTGAAAGCAAAGTGAAATATTAGACATGTAGCGCAACAAAGCACAAACTTGTGTTTGTGCATCTACCCCAGACCTTCAGTATTTCAAATGTACTCATCCCTGCGACTCATCTCTGTCAGTGACCAGATTCTCAGTTCTGGAGAAAATGATGCACACCAGACACTTGAAATCTTATTACCTGGAAGGAGTGCTCTTACTAATACTAATTCAATCGGAAAGGCTTCTATCTGTGATCTCTGCTTTGGCATCATGTCTGGAAGGAGCTATTCAGTATGTGTAGTATATATTGAGTGCAGATATACACAATTGTTGCTACAATCAGCAAGAGTGGTGCAGTGTCTGGAGACGTGGCTCATGTAAAAATAATGATGACAGCACATATCAGCAAGAATATCAGCTGCAGTACAGACAAGATTACTTCTGTTTTGTTTGCTTGTTTTGCTTTTGAAAACAGAGTCACACGGTTTGACTGGGTGAAATTTTCCTTCTATACCATGAACACACACAGTATTTTTTTTAAATCCTACATGCTCTATTTTGATGCAGTAAATACTTATATATTATATATTTTTAAATATTTTTATTTGATAGCTGTTTTTAGATTTACCCCTCGGTAGAAACTAGTGGGCCTGGACCTGATTTATTTGACAGTAACAAAAAGAAATGCATAACAAGATGCCATCTCAATAACATTATCAGAAGTGTCGAGGATAACACAAGAAAGTTCAAACAAACTTATTTCCATTGTGGTCCTCGTTGTAGTCTGATAAAGATGGCAAAGCTACGGATGAGTAAAGGAACCGTGTACACTCAACCCTTACAAAAAACGACCAAAATTACAAAAAACACACACAAACAAACAACAAACAAAAAAATACAATCCCAAAAATAAATGAAACACAAAAACATCCACTACAATAATAAATATTCCTAAAGACTACATAACTTATCGTACATTGGTTTTAGGTGTTGCGTTACAATGTGTTGACATGAGATGGAATTAGGGGCCTGCACCACGAAGCAGGATTTGAGATTATCGAGGTAACTTCGGGGTTAACCCTGGGTTTTCTATACCATGACGGTGGTCCACTTCTTACCGAGGTAGATCGCCATGGTAACTTATGCTGAACGGCTAACCTGGTCCGGAGCAGGTTATGTTCCACATAAGAGATCAACTCTGTGAAAACGCCGCTTACTGACCAATCAGCTCTCTTTGTTTGCTGCGGTGATGCGGAGAAACTATCGTCTATAACGATATCATCCTACAGAGACGGATTAAAGCCTTGTGTTATTGTTGCCTACAAGTTTTTACAGTAAGCCTACTTGCTTGCTAACTCTTATGTTAGGCTTTTGTTCCCGTGCAGTGATGATCGCGTTCTGAGCCGGGGGCCTAGAGATAAGAAGAATCATCGAACTCTGAAGTTTCTCTTGTTTACCTGCAACATGGCCTGAAGACTTCTAGAGAGCTTTGGACAAAGCCTCAAATTTCTTCAAGCTTCTGCAGTTCTGCAGTAGAGGAAAGATCTCCTCTCCTCTTCCCCTGCCTTTGTCTCCAAAAAGAATCTCCAAAGAAGTCTCCAAATTACTCAAGCTCAGCTATTTTAATCAGATTTTGAATTTTAAACATTCTTCATTTCAAATACATTTTTTTCAGTAGAAGTATATGCTTGCCCTTGCCTAATTTTACAGTAAAAATATAATCACTTCATTTAAAGTACAAGTAGTAGACATTAATAAAATTTCTTCACTAAGGCAGTAATTCATTAGTTATAGTGTGTTTAACTCATTTAAGGTTCTCTAGGCTGCTCTAGCCAAAGAAATTCAGTTAATTCTCCTCCCCATTAAATACTATCCTAGCAAACACACCAAGCACACTGACGCCCAACGTGGAGATTTGTCTAACATTTATCTGCCTTTATCCGGACGCCTACCTTACGATGAAATGGCCCTAGAACCGAATACCACCTCAGCCATGCCCATTAACGGCAGCTCTCTTCTCATATCTTCTCTGTATGCCCTAGCTGTTATATATTGATTTAATATGACCCAATGTTAGACACAATGGGAGTGAAAACACATATTTTAATGATAGTATGGCCACTCATTTTACAATCTAATTAAAGTATGTGATGCATAGCAAGGGGCTCGTCAGCTTGGAACAGTTCCATCCTGTGCAGCACCTGCGGCTGACCCGTTTCTCTGCCCCATTTGGCATGTCGCCTATCATTTCAAAAAAAAAAGAGTGAAACCCAGAGATTTGTGTAACAACAAAGCTTCCATAGTGTTTCCTGATGAAAGGAAGATTAGAAGATCAGTCTTATTATACGCGCGGGAGGATTTATTGAGCTGCCCCCTCAGCCTTGAAGTGATAAACAGAGGGACGAGCACTTAACTAGTGCCATATTCTAACCAATGAAGAACTGAAGCAGGAAAGAGGAGATCTGTCTTTGCTGCCCAGTTTTCCCTTTGGGAAGATGAGCAGCTCTTGATACCTGCATATGTCAGCTATTGGCCCCCCGCTGTCTGTGGAGATTGTTCAGCACTGAGTGGAATTAATCACACCTACCATTCCTGACTCTGCCTCTGTCTAGGGGCAGGAAAAAAAGAAAGAAGAACCCTCAGTAAGTAATTTTGTCCTTTCCATTTTTGTACTTTCTTACTGACTGAAAAAATAACGAGAGGATAGGGAACTTTTCAGGATGTTTCACCTTAATAAGTCTATATAGTTGCGATGGGTAAGCCAATTATAGCGGCAGTACAAAACAAGAAAACAGTGGTTCTGGGATACAAAGTACTGTATAGAACACGGGGAAATAGTTTAGAAATACAGTTGACATCATCTATGTCCAAATGAGGTACACATTGGTGATATTGTTACCTGTGAAAGCAACGTGACTCATGGGAAGAGCATTAAACTTCTGTTGGTAAAATCTGGGAAGCATATTGTCCCTTTTGTATGTGCCCTGGAAAACTATTCAGTACACAGACTCTTGTCCTGGTTACTGAACTGTGGGGCTGATCCTATAAACAGTCAATTCTCCAAGTGGAATTATTTATAGTGGTTGTACTGCGTTCATGGTTTCTTGTCTCTCTCTCTCTCTCTGTTTTGTGATGGCCTGATAAAAAAAGAAATAGGCAACAAATTCCACGCTCCTTGTTGTGTGTAAAATATGCAAGTTCAGCTTCAGCAGTCTGACTTAACCAAATCAAGCAGGTATGTTCCAATGTTCTTCTTAGTACGAAATATCCTCTTTGTGTTTCCATGCTGAGCCATGGCAGAACGATACTTTCATGTTGTCATGTGTAGGTTTGATGCTCGGACAAAACACTAGAATTTATTTATCATCAACTCATAAACAACATTTTTATTGATCATGAAGACAGGTTAATTTAAATTCTGACCTAATGGTGGAACTACAGTAAAGGTTAAAAGATTTCATCCCCATGGCTCATTGTTTGGTTGTCTGTTCCAACCAACACAAGCGGTAGTTCTTGTGGGAAGCCAGTGAGGGATCACATACGTAATGCTACATTTGCACAGAGCAGAGCAGCATCACTTGAAACTCCTGCAGGTTTTCATTCAAAGCTAAGTGCCCTAAAAACTGCTGAAAAGGAATATGGATGATGGTGCTATTTTGGAAAGGAGGCTAAGAAAATATGGACTTTTTCCAAATACTGCATCCATCCATCCTCTAAACCACTTATCGTGTTCAGGGTCACAGGGGGCTCGAGCTCTTTCCTGTCTATTATAGGACTAACACACGTAGATGTTAAAGACAATTTAGCCTTTACGTACTGTAAAGATTCGGTTCTAATGGGTTTCTAACAGGGAGATCCAATGTGGGACCTTAGTTGGGCTGGGTAAAAAAAAGTCAGTTTAGTCAGGTCAGCAAGGGTTTGTTTAAGACCGCAGACTCCAGAAAAAGGTCTAATAAGTTCACTTATGGGTGCATCATAAGAGCGATATATATGTTTATATATATGTTTATGGTATTTACAAATGCATAAACATTTCCAAAATTTATCCTTATCAAGCTTTAAAAAATACTACTGTGTTACAAGGCAATAATTACTTGTTAATATAGCGTTAGTGGTAATATAGTATACTTGCACTATATTTATACTTACTACATTAACTGCCACTCTGATGTTAAACACTGACACTGAATTACACTGAACAAAATTATAAACGCAACCCTTTTGTTTTTGCCCCCATTCATCGTGAGCTGAACTCAAAGATCTCAGACTTTCTCTATGTACACAAAAGGCCTGTTTCTCTCAAATATTGTTCACAAATCTGTCAATATCTGTGTTAGTGAGCACTTCTCCTTTGCCGCGATAATCCATCCACCTCACAGGTGTGGCATATCGAGATGCTGATCAGGCAGCATGGGGATTGCACAGGTGTGCCTTAGGCTGGCCACAATAAAAGGCCTTAGGCTGGCCACAATAAAAGGCCACTGGACTCTAACTGGAACTCAAAACCCAGAACAGACAAGACAGACCAAGTAACTGAGAGATACAGGCAACTCCACAAGACAGAACAGACTAAGATGACTAAACAGAACAGAACACGCTAACACCAAGTGATCATAACCAAATGAATAAATAAAACTGGCAAGGAACATAAACTATGACATCTAACAGACAGACAGAAACTAATCATGACAGTAGGGAAACTAATAACCAGGTAGAAACAGAATTAAACAAGAACTAAGGCAGACACCGATAATATCAAAATAAGACAGAACAGATCAGAATAATGTAAAGAACAAACTAATCCAGAACACAAGCAGACAGATCATAAATAATACAGATAAACTACAACCAACATGGAAAACAGAATAAAAAGAGGATTACACAGAACACAGAGCAGACAAAGCCAAAATAAAGCAGACACAGAACAAGGAGCAAATACAAAGACATTAACTAAGACACAGAGCTAAAATGCAGGAATAAACCAAGATACAAGTGAGCCAAACTGAACGTGCAAATGAACAAGGCTAAACAGAGGAAACACAAGACAAGGAACAAAACCCGAAAGCAGAAAACATGGACTGAACTAATAACACAGAGTGGACAAAGTAGACAAGACAACTGAACAACACAAACAGACTCCCCAACAAGACACAACAGGCAGGATCAAATCCACAAGCAAAAACACACGGAGTAAACTGGACTCAAGACAACAGACCGAACTGAAACCCAAAACACAGACTACATTACAGATACAGAACTGACCAATCAGCAAAACTGACTGAGACCTGAACCAAACAGGGCCGATCAGACAGGCAGTGTGACTCTGCCACATTGTGAATAACAGTGACAACATGTCCAATGTTAAGTTTGGTTTTTGCCCTGATGTGGTGGCAGCTCCTAAGGAAAAAAATCTCTCTTCGACCTTGTAGATTTTTATTCTTCACCAGCCAAATCCAGGTAGTGCAATTAGTTTGTGGGAGCTTATGTGCTACAAAGCTGCCGGGCGCGCAGCTGATGGCTCATTGCAGAAGGGACGAGGACTTCTAGACCTCTAACACCGTGGTCACTTTTTTCTTACTTTTGTTGTTACAAAAAACAGAAAGCGAAAGAATACAGTAGACAGGCTGCAAGCTGCTTAACTTGGTTCATCTGGTCCTGATCAAGGGGGAGGAAATTAGGCGTGCGACCTCTGACATGTATAGAAAGTGTAAGTGGCTTTGGATAAAAGCATGACTAAATGTAAATGAACCAAGAGGAGTAAACAAGTTATACAGACTGGCAGGTAACTCGCTGATTGGACGGTTTAAGGGCGATTGTCATTCTGCATCATCAGAGCCGACAATGGGGGAATTAAATTCCAGTGACTGACAAAAGTTTATGCAGCAGTTTAATGCTTCTGATGTCTATTTATGTTCTGTGGTGTCACAAAGAGTTCAAGAAAAAATAACTGATTATAAGAATCATTAGTTTTATAAGTCTTCAAATGTCTGCATGTTATGAATGTAGAGACAGGACAGAGAGGAGGCGTCTTGTACAGTAATGATTTGATCATTATTACTGTGGGATCATTTCACACTTTTTAATAGACGTTATGAAGTGACAAAGTGCGTGGAGTACGAGCACGCACAGCTCTTGAACTATTAATCAGGGGAAAGTCATACACGCTGCCGTGCATACGTGGTTAGCAAATGATTTGCATAAACATATACTTGGCTTTTACAGATGTTTTATAACATTGCTCCAACACAACGTAACTAACAGGCAAAACCATTACACGAAACTCCATAACCACCACACATACAGTTTAGGTGTGAAAGAAAGACTCCCCAAAAAGTTTGGCAGGGGCCCCATTAAGGAGGTACCTATGGGGTGGAATCAACGACAATAGAAATAGGCCACAGTGCTGGTGCTGTTTGCTGCATGTTGGTAGTGGTGGGGGGGCTTTGTATCAGCTGAAGACACAGACGTGGTCTGAGGCTACCTTTTTCTTTTTTGCGGCAATGAAGACAAACAAACTATTCAAAATGCATGTTCGGTCAGGCAGACCGGGGCCACAGTGGGCCCCCCTTTGTAACTGGAGAGAACCGTGGGCCCGGGGCAGCAGCACCCTCTGCCCTCCCGGCTCGCTCCGCTACAGGAGGCTGCCCGTGGATTTATGTAACAGAGACCCACTGGGACTCAAACATACAGAGCAGAGAGCATTTAAGAGCATCCGCCTCAATTCTTAATTCTCAGCAGGATCAGCAGGTCCAGCAGCCCGTTCATGTTACAGGGAGGCATTTCATTCAGTGAAAATATAAAAAAAATATTGCTTAGTGTTTATACTGGTATATTGTGGCTTTTCCTGTAGCTAGAAATGAGAAATCTGCTTTTGTCTACCTCCGTCTGAAATCACAGACCCATTGTTTCAGCGATTACTAACAATTCTGATGGCAAATCTGCTACTGTTATCATTGACAGGCAAATGTAGCTATAGGAAAGGCGCCTGGGCTTGGTGAACGGTCGATAAAAGCGACCAAATGTTCATGAGAATGAGTATGGAAAAGGTGTTAAGATAATTGCATTTTTTAGATAAACTAATGTAGACATATGTCCAGGTTTTCAAAAATTCAGATTTAGCATTGTATACTTTAATACAAAGACAGATTACTTGCGAAAATCCTTCCAGAGAGCAGACTAACACTTGTTTGAACAGTTAATTCCATTCAAATACATTCATTTTTTCCTATTTATAATAGCTGTAAACAGACAGACAGACATTTAAATGGACAGGAGTGAAAACATAACTGCTTTAGCGGAGGTAATGAGCTTTTGAAAACAGGACCAGGTCCTGGTCAGTTACAGATCAAGTAGAACACGTGGGGCAACATGCCCTGACTTCTTCTCAAAGGCTTTATGGAAATGAGGCAGCTGTCCCTGATAATGCAATTGGATCAGATTCTACATGCAGCTCTTGGGAAGTCAGCTCTGATAGTTTGCTGCTGCTGCATCGAGGCTGATGCTCTCCACTCCAACTCCATCAATCATTCAGAAAGCATATTAGCTCTAAACCCAGTTATTTTGGTTGCCGAGCAGGGGGGCAGCATTAGTGCTGATGTAAATGTACTGCGGGAGCAGAAGCATTGACAATGCAAGAACAGATTACATCAATTAACATACGATCCTGTTTGTCCTCACCTTCTCTCTTAATCGTCAAATCTAATTCTTTTCAGAGAACAAATAGAGCGAGTAAAAGATTTAGCGTTCACCTCTTCTGGGATAAAACAAAAAGTTGTTTAACAAACAATCAACACGCGTTTCAATCAGCAACGGTGTTTTGGGAATGGATTTCATGTCTTAGACTGGTTAAACCCTGATACATAAAGCTCCACTGCAAATTTACCCACTTTTGGAGACGGCTATGAATGTAATGTGAGCAGGGACGCTGATTATCTGCAACGACGTTTGTGCACAGAATTCTGGATGTTCTGCAGGGTAGAGGCATCCTATGATTTTGTGCTGTGCTGTTAATTCTGCTCATCCAACATACACTCAGTTAACCTGGACTTCGTTGCAATTTACACACCATGCAGAATCTTTTTCACCGAAATGCTTAAATCCATTTTGCACTAGGTCTGTAAATTATGAATCAACCCGCAGATTAAGTCCCTCCCTGTCTCACCTTTGCACCATGACTGCCTTCCCATCAACCTGCCACGGGTTTAAGAAGTCATGCCACGTTCTCCTTTTACAGAACGGGATGTGCTGATGGTTGTTGCCGGAGGAGGTCGGTTTTTCACATAGTGTAACACACAGTCTAATTACAGTGGCAGGAAAAACCTTCCTTAGCGTACCTCCACTGCCTGAGGTGGAGTTCAGGATGTTGAGTTAAACAACAGCCAACAGACACTTCTGTGAGCCGTCTTCACAAAGCAATATTTCATCACTAGCAGTGAGCAACAGATGAGTTTGACAGACTATCAACTCTACTGAAGAAATCAATGATCAGTCCTGTGATTGTAAACTGAACTGATGCTCCACTAACACAACAAAATAAAGACAAGAGCGCAGCTGTGCTAGTGGCTCTGTGAGGCTGCACTCATCCCCACATTAGAGTTATCCAAATGACCAGTTTCCAACTTGCAAAGAGCATTAATGTCCAAACAAGGCAAGTAATGGTGCCCTGTGGAGTTTCCTTCTGAGAGTTAGGGGTTCTGGCACCTTCACTTACTATAAGGTGGACGGAGAAGGGAAATCTAAAGAGGTCAAAACTCCAGCATATAGTTTATATTGAACCGCTTCATTGTTAGACCGACACGTTTCGGCTTCATCAAGGTGATGAGCTGGAGTTTGTACCTCTTTCGAGTTTTCTTGTAAACAAACTGTGTCTGCTTTACATTCTCTACACGCATGACTGTAGAAGCCAGCACGGGGACAGGCTCATCCTGAAATGTGCTGTCATAATCAGCCTGTATCAGAAAGATGAATCGAGTTTGAGTTTGTCAAATGGTGTGATGAGGCCTTCCTCCAGTTCAGTGCTACAAAGACCAATGGTACGGTCATTGATTTTAGACAGACACCATCCAAACCACCATGTCAGACCTTCGTTAAAGGAATCGGCATTATGTAAGGTCAATGTTTTACTGTTAACAGGGCAATGTGTTTGTTTTAAGTCTTTTATTGGAACATTTTCTATGATTGCATGGTGTGGTAACCTGAACATTAGAGACAATAACCACCTGAACAATACTGAGAAGGTGGCTGGTAAGACTACTTACAGACTCCCCTGTGTTTGACCAGCAGGTTCTCAGCAAGGCCAAATCCATTTTATACTGCACAAACCCCCCTCTTCCTTCTGAGATTGTAACATTCCCCTCGGGTTAGAGAACCAGAAGTAAAGTTCAACAGGAGCCTTCCCTTTGTTCCCTGCGCAACAACCCCGCTTAATCATTTTAGAGATTGTTTTTATGGTACTGCTCAAATTTTTTTGTATTTTTTGTTTTGTGCCCTGACGGCAAATCAAGTTTCCCACTTGGGATAATAACTTAACTAACATGAACTGAAGTGTTGTGTTTTCATTTAGGGTTATTCACCAGAATTATTGTGTGTAGGCTAGCAGAAAAGCGGTATGGCATCACCCTCACACTCAGACATGCACATCCTTGTGAAAGTAGACAGAATGAAGAAAAATGGGGATGCACATAAAACCTTCATAGCACATTGTCAGTGTAGAGTATTTTAACCCTCACAAGACCAGCTCAGCAGTCATACCATCATCACGAGCTGTCCAATGATGTGAACACGGGGACCTTTTCTGTCTCTACCATCCATCCGATATGACATGCTCACACTGAAATTGGCAGCAAGCTGATGTTTTGCAGGTAAGGTTTACCACGGTCCCGATGATAGCTTTGCCTGTACCCGGCTAACATGTGCTATCACGTGTTTGCTAATTTTTGCGTCAAGTCTGAAAAAGCTTGTTATATCATTACAGTACAATCTTTGTCCCGTTTTTTTTATGCACATGCACACAAAGCCTAAAAGCAACAAGACCTTCCAACATCTCTATTCTCAATTCACTAGAATTACCAAGGTTTTAAAGGCAAGGCAAGTTTATTTGTATGGCACATTTCAACAAGGCAATTCAAAGTGCTTTACATAAAACATAAAAGCAAAATTAACACATTTTTTAACATAGTTATAGAACAATTTTTAAAAAGAGTGAAATAAAAACAGGATAAAACAGGACAGCAAAAGTTACAGTGCAAGTAATTAATCTGCAGCCTTACATTTGATGTAATTAGTGGTAAAGAAAAAAAGTCTCTTGATTTAAAAGAACTGAGAGTTTCAGCAGACGTGGACTTTTCTGGGAGTTTGTTCCGAATACATAAAGCTTAAAAACCTAATGCTGCTTCTTCATGTTAAGTTTTGATATAAAGAATTGCAAAAGCTGTATCCTAAATACCTCTTACTTTTTACTCAAATTAATTAAAATCCAGTAGATAACCAGTGGACGTTATTTTCATTGAAAACTAGATAGAAAGTTTAAAAAGCTTTGCGAAGAACTTTGGAGATGTTATAGAAAGCCTCTGCTTTAACGTCGGAGTCCTGATGTAACGTCCTGCAATGTCTCCCCTATAAGGAGTAACACAATGAATTACTTTCTTCTCAACTTTCTAAACTTTATTATCTTCCAATAATATTCCTCGGCATGTCAGTACACCTCAAACAGCCTTGCTGATGTCATCATTATTAATGGGAAGTCATGCACCTGTCTCTCTGGGCAAGGGCTTATTCCCCGTGTGACATTGTCTATCACTTTGCCATGCTTCCTGTCTTACACCCTCACATCAGTTTGTTGCCTCTGGTCCATCTCTGATATTTTGAAAGAGAGCACAGCTGCAAAGTCGTACATTTAATTTGTTCCACTCGCTGCAGACGTCACCTTCCAAAATGGCTTAGACCAATTACCAGAAAATTAGTCAGCGTTTTTTGGAGCATTTTAAGAGAAATAATTCAGATTTTGTTCAAAGAGATTTTAAAGGAGTTTTGTGATATTACAACGCATCAGTGCAACATCTGATCGCTTAAATGGATTTCATAGCAGTGAATTATGTTTAGTGGCTGATGCAGATACTCCAATCTGGTACTTTTATGTCAACAAAATGTTAGATTTCACAACCTGTGTGTTTCATTTCGTCTGTTCAGCTTTGACCCACAGGCTTCAATCATTAACCCGCCTGAAATGTTCATAAAAGGAGGAGATCCACTGTGACCTTATGACCTTTCCCATTGAATATACCCGGCAGAGGTCTGTAATCAATGGAGTGCTTCTCTATTTAAATTTGTGGACAGGCAACAGAGTTATTTTCGTGGCAACATTTCTTTGCATTCAGACGTTTGAATTAAGAGCAAACTGTTATTTCACAGGTAATAGGCATTTTACTTTGATTACCACAGACCACACATGTATATAAATGGAAATGATGGCTGGCACATTTCCACACAGTGGAACAGAATAATATCCTTGTTTGTTTTTAACACAATTTAATAAACTAGGCAGCACTGTGTGTAGCAAACCAAGAGAAAGTCAATCTGTGTTCTGACAAGATTAATGGAAGAAAGCATCCAGGGAGCAGAGAGCAGGCACAGATTTCCAGGGCGAAAGCGAGCAGATTTCCAAAATCCCTGTAGATGCAGCTATTTATGTAGAGAAATGAGCCATTACTGTATCTAATTTGTGGCAAATTGATCCTGGAGACTCGGGCTGTCATCCATCCTCCTGCTTGTGTGTTTAGCCTCTGATGTATACTCTGTCAGATGGGAATAGAGCTGGGAGGACAAATGTGTCAGCTCACTGCATCTCTGAGGCCGCTGTCACACAAGAGCTATGGTGGGGAGGAAGCCAGCCGAGGGAGGATTCGCTCACGTTTTGGCGACAGGAAGCTCCGCAGGCGGGTGCATCACTGAGGAAGCCCACCTCCAGGTGCAACTTGACGGGTATAAGAAAGTGAAGTGGTGCATGACTCCAACTCAGGAAAACAACTGAAAGGCCATTGACTGATACAGAACACAGGAGGGGAATGTTTCACTGTAAACTAGTGTGATTTCAATCAGATTTATGTCACAAACTCTTCTAAAATGTTAACTGTGAGTTCTACCTGTATGGCCAACCGGAGCAGGACTCCAACAGGACTACTAATTTTTCCGTTGGACGCACATGTCAAACCGAAAAGACTCACCTAACTGAGCCCTTTCTGAGTGCGCTTACTGCTCTTGAAGTTGCCAGGGTCATCCTCCCGAGAAAGGAATATATTAACAGACAGGTGACAAAAAAATAAATAAATCATACGCTGTGCACACAACAAACCCACACAGAGAACAAAGAAGTCCTGACTTGTGCGGGTGTGTAGACAGTGTATTTTGAGTCAGATGATTAAAACATTAGCGTCATGTAAAAAGAGAGGGTGAAAAATATATTAAACGTTAATGTATAAATAAGTAGAAAATAAAGACGCCTGTAAAACTCCTAAAACTGCACTAACTATAGTTTACTGTGACTCCCACTGCTGCAGCTAGTACGACCACTATTGATTATACAAGCACAAGCTCATTTAATTTAAGACACAATCCTCAAGGTCAGATTTTAAGGTCAAACTGCAGTCCTTATCAACACGTTAATCAGTTCAGTGAATAAATGGACGGGATCATTATTGGCTAACTGAAAGTTTACTGTGTCTGTAGGTGAACTCACGTTGCATTGTCACCATCTAGTGGTACAAATCAGCTTGTGCAGGTGTTTTGTTGCGACGCTGAACAGCATGTTTCACACCATCCAACTGCTGACAATTAACTGATCATTGAGTATTATTCCAGTGGTGTCAGCAGAACCACATATTTATTCAGCGGTGAACTAAATAGATGTACTAAAGTACTGCACCTGTACAAGTTTCATGAACTTAACCTAACTATTTTCATGTTATGTGAGTTTCTTCTTCTTTCTGAATATTATATGTAACACAATAATATTGTAACTGTGTAATATTAAAACAGAAGATACAGAGTGCAATTACAGAATAGAATACAGTCCACTCAAGAAACAAGGCAAGGCAGGTTTATTTGTGTAGCACATTTCAAAAACAAGGTAATTCAAAGTGCTTCACATAAAACATAAAAGCAACAGGGAAGTTTAAAAGCAACATAAAATATAAGAAAAGTTACAGTGTTCAATCAGGGTTAAAAGGGTTAAAAGGAAAATAAAACCAGGCTGAGGGGTTGAGGAAATAATTGAGTTACAATCATTTTGAAAAGAGAATAAACAGAGACTTAATCTGCTCTCTCTAGCTGGTCTGTACTCGGGTCCACAGACATCTTTGGGTCCACTGTCACAAGTAGACTAAAAATGTATACAATGTTTTTATACAAAAAGGATTAAAAGTAGGAATATAAACTCATTATAAGTTTTAAATGACTTAAAAGACTTTAAATTCATCATCACTACTAATCCTAGAACACGTTGAAAGTGTCATAAATGCCTAACTTCTTTATACTGAACTGGTTTTGTGCAGAATTCATTTACCCAAATGATTTTAGGAATGGAGGACTTATATTTGACTACAGACTGTAGATTTCTGCTTTTAAGACAGACAGACAGACAGACAGACAGACAGACAGACAGACAGACAGACAGACAGACAGACAGACAGACAGACAGACAGA